>JADBJO010001915.1:30000-50000 GCA_016801955.1 Conus betulinus | reverse complement strand
AGTAGTAGTAAGTAGTATGTAGTAGTAGTGGTGGTGGTGTTGGTGGTAGTAGCAGTCATCTCGTAGTCGTAGTCGTAGACTTAGTATTTTTGCTGTATTTATTTGTTTTGTGTTGTTGTTGAGCTTGTTGTTTGCTGCTGCTGCTGCTGCTTTTTCGGATTGCATCATCGTCGTGCTGCTGCTGCTGCTTGAGCTGTTAACGCTGTCTTTCGTTGTCCTCACTTGATGCTGTTATCGTCGTCGGCTGTTTCTGTTGTTGTTTGAGTTTTTTTGTTGCTGCTGACCCTGCTGCTGTTGTGCTGCTGCTGCTGCTGCTGTTGTTTTCGTTGCCTCATCGTCGTCGAATTACGTTTGTCTCTCTCTCTCTCTCTCTCTCTCTCTCTCTCTCTCTCTCTCTTGTGGACAAATATGGATTTTCTTATGTTTGAGATAATCAGGGTGTAGAGTCGGTTTCAATGTTCATTAAAGAATGTAGAGAATAAGTGACTGCAGGTGGCGGGAAATGGCACAATCTTACGCAAACAAGGGAGAGATATACAGATTTTATAGAACATTTAAGAACAATTATCTAACGAAGCACTATGCGTCTATAGATATCGATATATTTGTAAAGAATGCCCTAAGGAATTTAGATTTGGAGGTTGTTCTATTCTTTACACATTCTTTAAGGTATACAAGAACAACAACGAATCACAGTTGTTTATGTCCACTATGTTCATATGCTGAAGAAGATGAAATCCATTGTGCCTTTACGTGTCCAGCTTACAGTGATTTAACCATATAATTCATTCCAAGAAAATATTACATGAATCAATGTATGTTCAGAGTATACCTTTTACTTTCATCATCTAACATTGTTACGATGCGAAACGTGTGTACTTATAATTAAAAAAAAAAAAAAAAAAAAAAACTTTGCAAGACGTGCTGTCATTATTAACTAGATATTCAATCTAATACGTTGCATTGTACTGATAGATATGTATTTACACTCACTGTGTATGATTATCGTTTGTAACTGTATTTTGACTGAGGCTCCATCGGAACGAGCCAATGGTCTTCTAAATGGTCTTCATTCATTCATTCATTCATTCATTCATTCGTTCATTCATTCTCTCTCTCTCTCTCTCTCTCTCTCTCTCTCTCTCTCTCTCTCTCTCTCTCTCTCTCTCTGTCCGTCTCCTTCCCCACCCAAGTCCATGAATAACATCCACCCTCTGCCTCAGCAGCCGATTTCCATCAGCCATGTCATCTTCTTCCTCCTCCTCCTTCCCTCCCTACCCCCCTTCCATCCCTTCCTCCTCACGATGATGGAAACGACAAACGCCATAGCCACGTCTCCTGAACCCAGCGGGCTGGCCTTGACCTTATGGGGCCCGGTTGATTGAGCGGTGACCTTTGATCCTGAGGTGTTCATCCCGGGGCCTGATTAATTTGAGTAGCTTTCTTGTTCTCCTTGGCGACCTCTACGTGCAAGGGAAAGAACGGGTGATGCATGGAAATGAGGCTTTGATCGTTTAGGTTATGGTTCTTTGGTTGTCGATGATTTGAAACAAGATGACGGTTATAGGACTTTTTTCATTTTGTTTGCTGCTTGGTCTGTTCTTTTTGTTTCACGTTGTTCCTGCTGTCGCTGTTGTTGTTGTTGGTTGTTGTTGCTTGTTGTTGTTAGTGATGCTGCTGCTGCTGCGGCTGTTGTTGTTTTGTTGTTGTTGTTGTTTTTTTTTGTTTGTTTTTGTTTTTGTTGTTGTTGTTGTTGTTGTTGTTGTTCTTCTTCTTCTCTTCTTCTCTCTTCTTCTTCTTCTTCTTCTTCTTCACACACACACACACACACACCACACACACACCACACACACACACACACACACACACACACACACACACACACACACACACACACACGCCGCACACCTGTGGTGTGGGGGAGGAAGGGGGATGGGGCCTGATAGATATGAACACGGTCTTCATGCTGTATTCACAAACTATGTTGTTCTCATCGACTCGCTTGATCTGAGTCAACTGAAGGCCGGACAGTAGCCCGAATCATTTGGTCATTTATTTGTCTCTCGGTTTCCGTCTGTTTATGTACCTCTTGCTTTCTTCTCGCCTGTCAGAGAGAGAGAGAGAGAGAAGAGAGAGAGAGAGAGAGAGATAGAGAGAGAGAGAGACAGACACAGACAGAGAGACAGACAGACAGACAGACAGACAGAGAGACAGACAGACAGAGACACAGAGACAGACAGACACACAGACAGACAGACACACAGACAGACAGACAGAATGACAGGTAGAACAGACACATACACATGCACAGAGACACAGAGACAGACAGAATGACAGGCAGACAGACAGACAGACCGAAAGGACTGCAAATTAAAAAGGCAACATTTTTTTCCTCTCTCCCCTGACCTAATCAAATTGTCATTCAAAGATTGCTCGCACATCGTGGGCTAAGGAAGATCGTGAGAAATCTCTCCAAAACGAGATTGTTGGCTTTTTTCACCCCCCAATCTCCCCGGTTTTTGCCCACAATCCCTTCAGTTTCCTGAATCATTTTTTTTTTTTAATTTTAAATGCGCGGTGTGAGTCTCTCTCTCTCTCTCTCTCTCTCTCCTCTCTCTCTCCTCTCTCCTCTCTCTTTGTATGTGTGTGAGCGAGCGAGCGAGAGAGAGAGAGAGAGAGAGAGGAGAGAGAGAGATGTGGCGGGTGTGCCAAGAAAGGCAAGGTTTCACATTGCTGTGTTGACCGTATTCTTCTGAAGGTTGTGTTTAAGCGATGGGTTGTGTTTCTGGAGAAAAAAAAAGGCCTGTGCTCTTGCATTAATCGTCTCCTGATGAAAACAAAAATCTTTACAGATTTGGAGAACAGGAGATCGAATTTTAAAAATGCCCATGTTCTGGCGTCGGCTTCCCTTCCTGTCTCTCTTTCTCTCTGTCTCTCCATCTTTTGATTTCATGAAGTCATTTGGGTTTTTGCACCGACGAGATGTTCCTCAGTTCCTCAAACTCTGTCTCTTGTGTGCGCCAAGCAAAGAAATGGGAGGGGCCACTTCTCTGGTGCCAAGGCCTTGTTTCTGAAAATGGTTCTTCTTCTTCTTCTTCTTCTTTTTCTTTTCTTCTTCTTCTTCTTCTTCTTTTTTCTTTCTTTCTTTCTTTCTTTCTTTCTTTCTTTCGTTCGTTCGTTCGTTCGTTCTTTCTTTAGAGTCCACAATCATCATGTTGATTATTTCGACACTTTCGTGTGTATGACCATTTTTTCATCCCGCCATTAAGGCAGCCATACTCCAGCTTCGGGGAGGGTGCATGCTATGTGTAACGCGTCATCCATACCAAGGGCCAGTCTGGCCTTCTCTTCCAAAAGTTGGTGATGGGATTTTACGTGTATGCAAGAAGTTGTGCGTGCGTTCACATACGGAACCCCGGTTTATAGTATCATTCGAAGGACTGCGCGGGGAATGGAGTCAGAACCAATGTTAACTCCGAGGGGAAAATCCCCCTGTACCGAAACGGCCCGGCGGAGATGCGAACCCGCAACCTCAAGATTGCGAGTCCGATGCTCTACCAACTGAGCTGCTCCGGCCCATAATTGCTGGTCCATCCAGCGATCTTTGTCAGTCCATCATTCCCCGCTGTCCCCAGCTCCATCTCTCGACTTGAGTAGTTGCCTGGAGAACTGTTATAGGAAGGCTATTGGAATTTATTACATGGCAGTAACATAATTGATGTCAGCAGACCTTCAAATGTTCTGTTTGATGACCTACACATTTTGTTTTCGTAAGACCTGTGTGTCCATATTGATAGGTTGCAATAATCCCATGAGTTATATTATATTGTTGCCGGTCTCCTGTTTAGGTCCACGTTTTGCGTTTGTGCAGAGAGGGGGAATATGCCAGCGAACATACGAACATGAACTTGTGTTTCGTAGTGTCCCTTTTATATTGCTTTCAGTCTGGGCATTTTTGTGTTGTTGTTGTCTTTGCTGCCCCTGAGAGGGTTTCTAGTTTGGATCCCTCGTTATCACACAGATCACAAGTAAAATGCTGATCGGTATTTGGCTCCCACTTTTTGAACAGTTATGAGTAGTATGTGTGTGTGTGTGGTGTGTGTGTGTGTGTGTGTGTGTGTGTGTGTGTGTGTGTGTGTGTGTGTGTGAGGAGAGAGAGAGAGAGAGAGAGAGAGAGAGAGAGAGAGAGAGAGAGAGAGAGAGGATGAGACGGGGGACAACGACAAATCAGTTATTTTCAACCAAGTGTTCCTCCTCTCTCTCCTCTCTCTCTCTCTCTCTCTCTCTCTCCTCTCTCTCTCTCTCGTCTCTCTCTCTCTCTTCTTCTTTTGTTCGTTTTGTTTGCTGATTGTTGTTCCAACAGAACAATCTTTCGTTTTATATCTATTTTCAATTAACCGCTTCCCTTTTTCAAAGAGATTAAAGCCATTCTTTCCGGAATTTGTCCTCTGATGTTCAGGAGGTCAAAAACTCAATCTGATCGAAATAGATCACTTCAATAGACCGGTCCTGTTGGTAACTACATGAGCACAACATCATAAGAAAAAAAATACGCAACAAAGGGGGGTGACCTCCTCCGCGCATCGATTATGCCTCCACAATCGAAGAGAGCCATTCGTGAGAGGGGAGGTAAGACACAAGAAAGGAAGGGAAAGAATCAAAATGACAGCTTGATCAAAGCTGGGTTCTTTGGAATATGCGTCACCTTGTCTTGAGCTCGTATGAAACAGGGGCTGCTGTCCCAACGGACAAAACGTTGCCATCACGTATGAGTGTGGCGTCGACTTTCTGTAAATCTCTTTTCTTTCTGTAAATCTCATTGTCATCATTATCATGCCATTGACTGGAAGAGTTTTCCCTCGCTCCCCTTCTTGTTGCCCCCCCCCCCCCCCCCCCCATGCCCCCCCCCCCCCCCCCCCCCCCCCCCCTTCCCTGTTCATTGGCATAATTCCAGTGTTGTTCATTTCAGCCATCAAGACATGCTACTATTCCTAGATTCATTATGTCGCAGCTCTAGCATTCCGAGTATATTAATCAGTCTTGGATCAGCATGAGGAAACCCACCCAAGGAGACACTGCAGTGCACTGTGGTGGTCTTCAGTGGTGCCTGTTCTGATCCAGCGTATGTAGGACACCACATACTACGCGCCCCCCATGCTGATGACCGTAGGTTTGTCGCCAAAGGCAGAATGCAAATTTCACTGGGTCCAACCAAAGACGTCATTCCAAAGTCTTGTCCCTTTGCGCTTAAAACCTTGTCCATGGACTCACCATTCAAAATGCTGTGGTCGCGCACGCGCGGGTATGCGCTCGTTCAGTTAGGACGGTTTTCAAATGGTTTTTCTCCGTCTGCAAGGGTCCATTCCTTTTTGCCAGATTCCTTTGACATAGGCCTGTGTTTTGGGGTTTCAGACCAGTGTGAGGAACAGTAAACCCTTATCAACTTTTTCCCCTTGTGGCATTCTTGGCCAGCTGGTCAACCATCTCAATGCCTCACAATTTGAATTAATTCGGTTTTTTTTTTATAAATTTTATCAGGAAGTCTCTAAAGAGAGTGAAGGTGAGGAACAACAGAAGTGGATTTAGAACATCTGAACTTTTGTCCGACTGCATGATTCTGTATTTCCCCATGAATGGTGACTCAGATGTTTCCGACAGTCAGCATCATGAAGAGAATTACATTAGTCCAGCCGTGAAAGAGCAAAGCACAGACTGTGTTTGTTGGCATTGTTTGAAAGAACATGCTGGACAGAATGATTTGGAATGGAAAAAAAAAATAATGTCAGGGGAAAAAAAGTTAATAGCTGTGGGGATACAACGTCATAATTGTTTTCTGAAAGTGCAAAGAAGGGACTGGATTCTGCTAGATCAATAACTCTCCGCTGTCAAAGAGTACAAGGCGGGGGCCAGAATGACGGTTTGATTACAGACAGGGTCTTTTAATATGCGCCAGATTGTCTGGTCTGCGTGTGAAATAGAGGGTGCTGTCTCTATAGGGAAGACGTGCTACAATAACGTGTGAATGTGTGGCTGATTTAGTTCCTTTTCCTGTATTTTGCATTGTTGTTTGTGTCTGTGTTTGTTCGGTTTTGTTTTGATTTGTTTTGCTTTGCTTTGCTTTGTTTTATAATCTTCGATGCGTTTGTATGTTTAGTTGCTCTTTCTGTTTATATAGGTCGTCGATTTTAAAAGTTTGTTTTTATAGTTCTTATTGTTGTTGTTGTTGTTGACGTGTTCTTTTGGATGTTGCTGCTCTCTCTCTCTCTCTCTCTCTCTCCCTCTCTCCTCTCTCTCTCCCTCTCTCTCTCTCTCTCTCTCTCTCTCTCTCTCTCTCTCTCTCTCTCTCTCTCTCTTTGCTGTTTTTGCTCTTTGCTCGTGTTTGATTTATAAAAGCAAAAGTCGAATGATGTAGCCGCCAAATGCATTTGAGTTTATTTGTTTTGTATGTTTATTTGATACCCGAGGAGTTGTTTTTACTTTGTTAAAAAAATCTCTTATCTGCTTATTCGGCACAAATCTGAAGAAGGCTCAATGGCAGGAAATGGTTCCAATCACTTCGTCGGCGTTAATGTTTGTTTGAGGTCTTCTTTTACTGAACATTCATCTGCAGGGGCATCTGTTTGTGTCCGTGTTTCCTGTTACTTTTATCAATAGTTTTGACAAGAAATCGATCTGCTGGAAAATTGTATTGTCGGTAAGCTAATGCATTTGGGGGACACTAAAATATTGCTATATTGTGATGTGAATGCCAAAAGATCAATTACATTCGTCTTATCTAATGAACAAGCATGAGATGCTATTAGTTGTCAGAATGATAGCTTTATAGAAAGAACTTCTCAAGATAAGATGTTGCATTCGTGTGGGAAAGAACTTCCTAGACGTATGTACTGTTATTCGACTGTCCAGTTTATACAGAATATGTAATGGTGATGTTGATGGTCGCTTCGTATATATTTCTGATGCGGATTATGTATAAATAATCATTGTTTTACTATTCCGGTAATTGGTTTTGAGTTTCTGCGTGAACTCTAAATGTTATGGGAAGTTTTTGATTTCATCACCTGTCCCCTGTATTATTATTGACAAATGAAATAAAGAGAAATGCACAAATAGTGACTCGATTGGTAAAAATAATCACTTTCGTGTTACAAATTGCTGAAATAAGAACTATGTCCCGAAATGTGCCTATTCCATGTCAAATCATTCATGAGAAATTACACAAAGGTTTCCAAGGAAAAGATTTCAATCATCAACATCTGTATCTAAAGGATGCGAGCATTCTACGCACTCGCTAGAAAAAAAGGTGAAAAAATAATACAACAGAGATAATAGTTAACTGCAATGAAAATGAAGAGCTTAGGGCATTTAAGGATTATTGAAACTACTTTATGCTGAGGATTATACTTTACTATTAGTATACTGGTCTCTATCAGGTTGGTCTTGAGAGAAAACTAAATAATGTTAACTCCGCAGCAAACAGACTAAAGTTTAACATAAGACAAATAATTTCGTGTTATTGCCTGCTCTTTTGGTTTTTTTTTCTCTCTCTCTCTCTCTCTCTCTCTCTCTCTCTCCTCTCTCTCTCTCTCTCTCTCTCCTCTCTCTCTCCTCCTCTCTCTCTCTCCTCTCTCCTCTCTCTCTCTCTCTCTCTCTCTCTCTCTCTCTCTCTCTCTCTCTCTCTCTCTCTCTCTCTCTCTCTCTCTCTCATCTCCAATCATGAGCTGACAAAAAATGGACGTATGGGGGATAGAGGACAATTGTTGTTAATGCTTACAAGTATCTTGGTATTTACTTACCAAACTTGGTTTTGATTATGCTTGCCAAGATGGAGTATATGCAGTTTAAAAAATGCAGTCATCGTTGTCCTTCACGTTTTATACAAGTTGGATTGCAATCCGTTCAGAGTTTTTTTTTGTTTTGTTTTTTTTTTTTTTTTTAAACTTAAGTCATTTGATTCACAGGCGCAGCCTATCTTACAACATTAGGCAGAAATATGAGCTTTTCAGACAGGTGCCTTAATTGAAAAAAAGAAAAGTTGAAGCGCTTTTTGGATGCAGATCATAAAACACCAGGTGACGTAGTTTATTGTGAACTTGGAACGTATCCAGTTTATTGAATTCATATTGAACTGTAATGAAAGACTGGCTGTAAACCCTTTAAATGTTACGGAGTGCTGTGAGAATGAGATAATTATGGTAACAGGATATGGGGTTCCAATGCCCGACAGTTTATGCATACTTATGGGTCTGGACTTGTTTGGGTAACCAACGTGTTCAAAACATAACAGGACCGCGGGACTGGCAATGACCGACCACGCGTATGACGATGATACATTTTATCTACCTTTTTTTTTTTTTTTTAAGATCGACACACATTAGAACGAACATTTGAGATAAAATCAACAGATATATCACATGTGCACTGACATCATCTCTGTATTCGCAGTGTCAGACGACGCGTTCCATTGCATTAGGTATAGTAATGTTGTTCAACATGGACAGACATGTGGTGTGTAAGAGAGCACAACAGAAGATGATTTTCGTGTTGTCATGGTTTGAGTGGTCTTAAAATAAAATTTTATCAATCCAGAGTTACACCGAACTGTGTAATTCCAGGCTAAGTCTCCTGCTATTGACAGGAAATGAGGGGGGGAAACAATTTTGAATTTACCCATGTATACTTATGAAGCGATCAAGAAATCTCAAGCTGATGTACATTTAAAAAAAAAAAAGCACTATTTCGGCGTTTCATTTTGATACATATTTAGAATGCCTTATATAGTCTTTCTGAAACCTACTTCATATGGGGCTTTGGCCTTACTCTGTATGAAGATTAACATTCGCAATCGCATCTCTCTCTCTCTCTCTCTCTCATCTCTCCCGCCCCCCCGTCTCTCTCTCTCCTCTCTCTCTCTCTCTCTCTCTCTCTCTCTCTCTCTCCTCTCTCTCTCTCTCTCTCTCTCTCTCCTCTCTCTCCCCTTTCGTCAAACAGGAAGGTAGACTCGCTTTCTCTCTCTCTCTCTCCTCTCTCTCTCTCTCTCCTCTCTCTCTCCTCTCTCACTGTATGTGTGTGTGTGTGTGTGTGTGTGTGTGTGTGTGTGTGTGTGTGTGTGTGTGTGTGTTCGCGTCAGGGCATTTGGGCAACTATCCTACTTTTTTTGTTCCATGACCATTGAGCTGGAGTGGCATTCTTTGAGAGAGAGAGAGAGAGAGAGAGAGAGAGAGAGAGAGAGAGAGAGAGAGAGAGAGAGAGTCTACCATCCTGTTTGACTCGAAAAGAGAGAGAGAGAGAGAGAGAGAGAGAAGAGAGGAGAGAGAGAGAGGAGAGAGAGAGAGAGAGAGAGAGAGAGAGAGAGAGAGAGGAAAGAGAGAGAGAGAGAGTGCGACGAGAGAGAGAGCTAGTGTGTGTGTGCTAGTGTGGTGTGTGTGTGTGTTGTGTGTGTGTGTGTGTGTGTGGTGTGTGATTCATTTAACGTCTTTCCACTATCGTGATATTAGACGATTTAAAAAAAAGAATCGTGCCGAAAGAGAGAGATAGGGGAAAGAAAGAGCGTATGTGTTTATGCTAGTGCACGCACACGTATATGTACATGTGCGTATGCTCGGGTGGTATGTTACATATGCGAGTGGTGTTTGAGTATGTGTGTGTGTGTGTGTGTGTGTGTGGTGTGTGTGTGTGTTGTGTGTGTGTGTGGCATGTGCGTGTTTTATATGAGTGCTTATATGAATAACCAATGGTAAATTAAAAGGCTTAAATTTTTCAAGTAAGTTTTTGTTTGAAAAGGAAAAAAAATGCTAAAAATTTTAACAAAACTAATTAACAACCATCAAGGCACAGAAACTTAACCTTTCCTCAGTTCCTGTCACTTTTGAGCTTTGTTTGGTGTTGTGGTTTTGTTGTGTTGTTGTTGTTGTTTGTTGTTGTTGTTGTTGTTGTGTGTGAATAAATAAGTTCCGCCTACCTACAAATTGTCCATATACTCAGTTTCGGTCACTAGCACCCCCCTCCTCTCTCTCTATCTCTCTCTGCCTCTCTCGTGTCTCTCTGTCTCTGTCTCTGTCTCTCTCTCTCTGTCTCTCTCTCTCTCTTCTCTCTCTCTCTCTCCTCTCGTATTTTGTAGTAACCCCTTTGCTTTTGTGATTTATTCCTTGACAGATGTAGGTGGAACATGAAGCGCAATGATTGTTGTTCTCGTTTGCCCACCAGAATGGAATGGCACCACAATTTTCGGTTATAATGTGTGTCTTTAATCATTGCTCCTAACTTTTCTCTCCTCCTCCCTTTCCTTTCTCTCCTCGTTATAGTTTTGTCCTTTCCCTATCACGATCTCTTCTTCTTCTTCTCTTCTCTCTTCATCTTCTTTTCTTCTTCTCTTCTTCTTCTTCTTCTTCGTCTTCTTCTTCTTCTTCTCCTCCTCCTCCTCTTCTTTTCATCATCATCATCATCATCATCATCATCTCAATCATCGCACATCAGTCATCATCATCATCATCTTTTCTCTTCTTCTGCGTCGTCTTCGTCTTTCTTCTTCTCTTCTCTTCTCCTCCTCCCCTCCTCCTCCTCTCTCCTCTTCCTCTTTTTCATCATCATCATCATCATCATCCTCATCAGCGATCATTCATCATCGCATATCATCACCATCATCATCATTCATCATCACATCATCATTTCCTTCTTCTTCTTCGTCATTCTTCTCTCTTCTTCTTCTTCTTCTCTTCGTTCTTCGTTCTCTATTTCCTTTTCACTCCGCCTCCACCCTCCCCTCCTCTGCCCTCTCCTCTCTCCTCCTCTCCTCCTCCTCTCTTCTTTCCTCATTCTTTCTTTCTCCTTGTCCAGGTTTTGATTGTGCTTTTACATCTTGGCATATCACATGTCCGTACGCCTATTTTTTGTTTTTTTTTTGTTTTTTTTTTTACCTCACATCACTTTTCGAATAGTCTGTTTTCTGGTTATCATCCAGTCTCGACCTATCTTTATCTCTGTATGTGGGTCTGTCTGCTCTGTCTGTCTGCTTTCTTTTTTTCGTCTTCTCCCTCCGACTCCATATCTCCTCTCTCTCTCTCTCCTCTCTCTCTCCTCTCTCTCTCTCTCTCTCTCTCTCTCTCGGTCCTGTCTGTCTGTCTGTCTCACTCTTGTTTACCTTTTTATTTTCCGGTGATGTATTCCCTTACTGGGTTTTTATTCTCTCCCCTTCCCTGCCGACCACATCCCCTTTTTCTTTTTTTTTTTTCTTCATTAGACATGGGCGCTGACATAATTAGCATTTGTAGCAGTATGAGGTCTTTGCCGCGAGGTGGTGTGGGTGGTGGGGGGAGGGGGTGGTGGTGGGTGGTGGGTGTGTGTGGTGTGTGTGGGTGTGTGTGTGTGTGTGTGTGTGTGTGTGTGTGCGTGTGGGTGTGTGGTGGGTTGTTGTGTGTGTGTGTGCGTGGGTGTTGTGTGGGTGTGTTGTGTGTGTTGTGTGTGTGTGTGTGGTGTGTGTGTGCCGCGCGCGTGTGTGACGCGCACGCACTGGGAGGAGGGGCATGAGGTCTGCTTTAATTTCTACAAGTTATCGACAAGTATTTGTTAGAAAGACGGGAAGAAGCCTTTAGATTTAGGGCGTCTTCCTATTCTTCTATTCTCTCTACTTCTTTCTTAATCTATTACTTCTCTTCCTTATTATTCTTCTATTCTTATTCTCTTCCTCTTAATGAGTCTTAATTGTGGATTTGGAAACGGAGATTTTTTGTTACTCTTCGTCCTCATTTCTTTTTTATAGGATGTTTTCTATCTTCTATGTTACTCCTGGGACACCCCCCCCCCCCCCCCCCCCCCCACCCCCCCCCCCACCCACCGCAAAAAAAAAAAAAAACAAAAAAAGTGCAAAACGGAAAACAAAAAAAAAAAAAACGAAAAAGAAACGGAAAAAAATACACACGCTGGTTTCTTTTGCTCACGTGGTGTGGATTTGTTCATGTTTCTCTTTTGGGACCGTGCTCCTTGTCTCTTTCAATCTGTCTTTATGCTTCCCCTTCGCCCTATCCCAGCTCCTGAACCCCACCCCCCCTCCTCTCCCCCCCCCCACCCCCCCCCCCCCCCCGATAACACACGCCACCCCACCCCCCCCACCTCCCCGACACCACGCTTCATCAGCAATCCTCATTCTTCTTCTCATCCCTCCTCTCTTTTCTCTCTCTCTCTCTCTCTCTCTCTCTCTCTCTCTCTCTCTCTCTCTCTCTCTCTCTTCAATATACTATTTTGCCCTCGTTGATTGCATCTTTTCATGCCTAGCCCACCCCCCCCCTCTCTCTCTCTCTGTCTCTATCTCTGTCTCTCTCTCTCTCTACCTACCTTATACCTGCCACTCGTTAATTCCATCATTTCATGCCTCTCTCTCTCTATCTCTCTCTCTCTCTCTCTCTCTCTCTCTCTCTCTCTCTCTCAATATACCTATAATGCCTTCGTTAATTCCATCTTTTCATGCCCCGCCCCCACTCTCTCTCTCATCTCTCTCTCTCTCTCTCTCTCTCTCTCTCTCTCTCTCTCATTTCAGGTACGGATGCTGACTCGGGGCAATAACTGGAATTTCTTTACTCCCTGTATCTACCAATCTGGAGATAGGATAGGAATTGCTATAGGCTTTTTTATTTTCTCCATTTAGCATGTGTGCGTGCGTGCGTTGCGTGGCGTGGCGTGATGTGCGTGCGTGCTTGCGGCGTGTGTGTGTGTGGTGTGTGTGTTGTGTGTGTGTGTGTGTGTGTGTGTGTGTGTGTGTGTGTGTGTGGTGTATTCATTTTTTTTTTTATTCGATTATTGTTATCCTTTCCATATACTCTTCTTCTAGTCCTTCGCCATCTCTCTCTCCTCTCCTTCAGCTCCTCCTCTTCCCCCCTTCTCCTCCTCTCCCTTCTCCTCCTCCTACTCCACCCTCCTCCTCCTTCTTCTTCGCTTCTTCTTCTTCTTCTTCTCTTCTTCTTATTCTTCTTCATCATCATCATCATCATTCTCTTCTTCTTCTTCTTCTTCTTCTTCTTCTTCTTCTCTTCTTCTTCTTCTTCTTCTCTTGTAGCTGTCAATTGTAATCTTGATATATGTTTTTTTGTCTCCTTTTCCTTCGAAGCACAAGAAACCTCCACCCACACAAGGGAAAACAAAGGAACAAAAGGAAAAGATCTCTCTCTCTCTCTCATCTCCTCCTACCCCCAACCCCCCCCACCACCCACCATCCCACCCCCCCCCCCCTTCCCTCCCCCCCCCCCCCACCCCCGGGATGCCCCCCCCCCCCCCCCTCCATCCGCCCTCCCCACCCCCCCCCCCCATCGCTTTTCTATCATACAAACTATATCCACCCCTTCTACTACAAACCTCCCCTCCCCCCTTCTGTCCTTTCCCTGGGATTTTCCTTGTCCTTTTTTTTGTTTTATTCTCTTCTGGGACCTGTTCCTGTCTCTACCAATCTGACTCAACCTTCTGTCTATGACCTCCCCCTCCTATGCTCCTCTACGCATCTTCCGTTTCCTATTTCCATTTTCTGTCTGTCTGTCTGTCTGTCTGTTGTCTGTCTGTTTGTCTGTCTGTCTGTATCTTTCTCTCTCTACCTCTCTCTCCTCTGTCTGTCTGTCTCTCTTTCTTTCTTCTTTCCTCTCCCTCTCTCTCTCCTGTCTTCTGTCTGTCTGTCTGTCTGTCTGTCTGTCTGTCTGTCTGTCTCTCTCTATCTCTCTCTCTCTCTCTCTTCTCTCTCTCTCTCTCTCTCTCCTTACCGTGCCGTTTGTGGCGTGCTTTGGTGTGTGTTGTGGTGTGTGTGTGTGGGTGTGTGTGTCGTGTGTGTGTGTGTGTGTGTGTGTTGTGTCGGTCGGTCAGTCGGTCGGTCGGTTCGCTCTCGCTCTCTCTCTCTCTCTATCTCTCTCCTCTATCCTCTCTCTCCTCTATCTCTCTCTCTCTCTCGTCTCTCATCTCTCTGTCATCATCATCATCATCCCATCATCATAATCATCATTTTCTCTTCCTATTCGCATTTTTCTTCCTCCTTCTCCCCCTCAACCTCCTCTACCATGCTCCTCCCCCTCGTTTTTTCTCCTCCTTATGTTGTTGTGTTGTTGTTGTTGTTGTTGTTCTTCTTCTTCTTCTTCTTCTTCTTCTTCTTCTTCTTCTTATTCTTCTTTTCTTCTTCTGTCTTCTTCTTCTTCTTCTTCTTCTTCTTCTTCTTCTTTCTTCTTCTTCTTCTTTCGTCTTCTTCTTCTTCGTCTTCTTCTTCTTCACTCATCAATTGCATTGGCAAACACAGCAGCAATAAGTGGGCAGCAATTGGATGTGCAAATATCAGGTTGTCGATCGAGCAAACCGACACAGTGAATATCGGCAGCCCTTGCACAACTGGACAATACCATGGCCAGGGGGGAAAACCAAGAAACCGAAACAGTTTTTAAAGCAAAAAAAAACAGTGGGGAGAGGTCATATGTGCAAGCCGTTTGCTTGTTTGTTTCTTTTTACATTGTTATGCTCTGTATAAGTGGTTCCCACTTAGTGACGTCATTTCTGTGTTGTCGATGTGACTGGGTCTACCACAGCCACATCTAGTCTCACCGCTGTAGTGGCTTTAGTGTTTCATTCATTCACAGAGAGCGGTCAGCAGCATGTCATCTTGAGGCAACCCACTTGTGTGTGTGTGTGTGTGTGCGCGCATGCTGTTGTGTCCGTGGCTGTGCGACAGTGTGGTGTGTGTGTGTTGGAGTGTGTGTGTGTGTGTGTGTGTGTGTGTGTGTGTGTGTGTGTGTGTGTGTGTGTGTGTGTGTGTGTCATATGCAATATGCACTCTTGTTTGTAGATGCATGGTACATATTAAAATATCATCTATTTATTGGTTTCATTTATGTTTTCTTTAATCTTTTATGTATTTGTAAGCGCGGAGGGCTTAAGACGTAAGATTAAGCGCCATAGATACCCATTATTATTGTTATAATTATCAAACGGTGCACTTGTAGCTGGATGCCTTTGGTGGTATTCAGTAAAGACTGTTCTAGTTCAAACATGCACAGGACATCGCCTACTAGGCTTCCCTTCCGCTCCCCCTTTTTTTTCCCTGCTATCGACGGCAATGGCTGCTTTGTCGCCGTGCCAACGTGAGTAAGCGTTCCCGTATGGACAACGCCACCTCGTCCAAAAACTGAAAAAAAAAAAAATGTCTGCATAATCGTGCTGACTTGGACTCCGATTCCCTATGGTCATGGGCTTACGGGGAGCGTGAGGACGAAAGAAGAAACTGAGAGCAAGGCACGAGGTTTTTTTACGTCATTGTGCTCAGGAATGACGATAAGTCGGAGATGGCGCTATAGAGTGCAAACTCTAGTTTGAGAGAAACTGGCACCAGCGCAATAATTTACATTTCCGATCTCATATAGAATAATAATAATATTGCTATGTTAGCCAGATCCCACATTTGCAGGGTTGAGTGATGGAAACTCTGGGCATCAATCAGAAAAAAAAAAAAAAATTATTGAATGAGTGGACCTGACTATGGTTTCAGAGTGTCCATTTCCAGGTTTTTTTTTATAGTCTGTTCACTGAAAAAAAAAAAAAAAACAAAAAAAAAAAAATATATAGTATATAGATCCTATGTATATATGCCAAAGATGCTAGCTACGTGACAGCAAGACTGAAGTAGTGTGGAAGCCTGGCCGAACCAGGCACCGTGTGTGAGGCACGTTGATAGCAATAGCTGCACCCCTCGTGGAAGCTGCGGTGCATGGCAAGCGCTTGGACAGGGTCAAGGAAAGCAGCCTTGTTCGGCATGGAATTCTATTCAAACACAGCCACACAGACCACAAGGAAGCAGCTTTTTGGCACACACACAACACACACACAAACCACAAACGCACACACACACACCCACACCACACACACACACACACAACACACGCACAACACACACACACCACACACACACACTCTCTCTCACACACACACACACACACACACACACACACACACACACCACACACACAAAACACACACACCACACACACACCACACACACACACCCACACACACCACACGCACACACACGCACACGCAACGCCACACTGCATAAACAAGTGCGTACGAGCATGTGCGCTGCAGTATTCAAATACCAACTTTTTCCGCGCTACATTATTTTGGACATGCATATGTTTCATTTATCACACCAAACAAAAAACAGACTATCATACGATTGATAGGTAGGCAATTGTATCATAGATATCGGGCAGCATGTGATTTTTGCTGGCAGAATTCCCAACAGGTCACTGATCGTATGATTGATTTCCTTAGTTTTATCTTAGTATACCTTTTTGCTTGCCGCCGCCACCCCCCCCACCCCCCCCCCCCCCCCCCATCTCCTCTCTCTCTCTCTCTCTCTCTCTCGCTCTCTTCTCTCTCTCTCTATCCCTCTCTCTCTCTTCTCTTCTCTCTCTCTCTCGCTATCCGTCCGCACGCCCCGCCCCCGGTCCTTCTCTCCTCTGTCTCTGTGTATGTCTCTCTTGTCTCTTCTTGTCTCTGTCTGTCTGTCGGTGATCTCTCTCCTATGTCTGTCTCTCTCTCGCTGTTCTCTATCTCTCTCTCTTCTCTCTTCTCTATCTCTCTCTCTATCTCCTCTCTCCGTCGCAGCACGTCCGTAGTCCGTACTGCTCTCTCTGTATCTGTGTCTGTCTCTCTCGGTGTCTCTCTCTCTACGTGCTCTATCTCTATGTGTATCTATCTGTATCTATATGTCTCTGTCTCTATATCTCTTGGGATTTCTCTGTTCTATCTGTCTTTCGCTGTCTCTATATCTGTATCTCTCTGTCTCTGTCTCTGTCTCTATGTCTGTACTGTCGTTGTCTGTTTGTCTCTCTCTCTCCTCTCTCCTCTATCTCTCTCTCTCTCTCTCTAGGTATGTAATCCTCTCTGTGATCTCTTCTATCTCTCTCTCTCTCTCTGTATCTCTCTCTCTCTCTCTCTCTCTGTATCTATATCTTCTCTCTTGTATCGCTTCTGTCTCTCTGTCTCTCTGTCTCTCTCTCGCTCTCTATCCTCTCTCTCTCTCTCTCTCTCTCTCTCTCTTTCTCTCTACAATGAGCATGCTATTAATAGCGTAGCATTGCACAAGCTGCGGATATGACCATTGCTTAACCGATCTCGGTTATTTTCACTATTACATTGAGCTAGCTCGTGGGGGGTGTGGGGGGGTCGGGGGTGGGGGGGAAAGGAACTGCCCAGAAAAGCCTTGTCTTTTTTGTCACCTCACACAGGTATGCTGGTATAAAGCAAATATGGGTTGTGTTAGGGAAAGGTGTGTGGGTGGGTGTGGTGGGTGTGTGTGTGAGGTGTTGTGTGTGTGTGTGGGTGTGTGGTGTGTGTGTGTGGTGTTTGTGTGTGTGGTGGTGTTGTGTGTGTGTGTTGTGTGTGTGTGTGTGTGTGTGGACGTGCGTGCGTGCGCGTGCGTGCGTGCTGGTGCGTGCGTGTCGTGTGGTCTGTGTGTGTGAGAGAGAGAGGAGAGAGAGAGAGAGAGAGGAGAGAGAGAGAGAAGAGAGAGAGAGCGAGAGAGAGGAAGAGACAAACTGCACGTGCGCGAGCGCCTGTGTGTTTGGTGTTGTTGTTGTTGTTCTCGCTGCTGTCTGCTACTGCTAATGTCATGGTTGGTCGTTCGTCGTCGTCATCTTTGTCGTTTGTATCGTAGTTATTTTTATATTGTTTGTAGTTTGTGTTTTTTTCAGTATAAACTGTTTTTTTTTCCATTAAAATGTAAATGCCAGACAATACCAGGACATGGAAAATGTAAATGTAAATCTCTTTGATCATACGCTCGATGATCTTTACACGGACATCCGTCAAATACAATGTTGCGAGATGAGTGCAGATCTACAGCAGTAGTAAAAAGTATATGTACACGAATATGCTCCACATATGTGAATATGTTACGTGTAAGAGAGAGCGTGCATTCGTACCTGGGCTTGTGGATAAATGGTGTATGAGATGCTCACATGCTCCGTTCAGCGCTCTCTCTCTCTCTATCTCTCTTCTCTAATCTCTCTCTCTCTCTCTCTCTCTCTCCTCTCTCTCTCTCTCTCTCTCTCTCTCTGTGGTGGGTCTTGGTTCATTTTGGTTTGTTTGTTGTTTTGTCTGTCTTAGTTCAGTCAGTTCTGTCAGTCTATCATTCGGTTTGGTGTATGTCTGTCTGCCTCCCCCACTCCTCCTCTCTCTCTCTCTCCCTCTCTCTCTCTCTACTCTCTCTCTCTCTCTCTCTTCTCTCTCTCTCTCTCTCTCTCTGCCTTTGTCTCTGTCTCTGTCTATCGTTTTTTCTTTTTTTTCTTTTTTTTTTTTTTTTTTTTTTGTTCTTTCTTTTTTTTTTTTTTGGGGGGGAGGAAAGAAAAGCACAAGCTGTCGGGAGAATTTAAAAAAAAACAAACAAACCAAACATAAAAAAAAAATGAAGCAAAGACCGTTGTTTGTAGCCATACTAGCGATATTGCTGTTGCTGTTGAAGTCGTTGGCTGCCTTGGGCAGGCAGTGTTGATCTGACCGTAAGCTATATTATATTTGTTTTCTTTCTTTAATTAACTGCCACATACCCACACCCCCCCTCTCCACGCAGTTCCCTCACCTTTCCAATCCCACCTAACGTTTCAAATATGGTCATTATCGGCAGCCACGGAACCCAGCAGCGGTATCAGAGAGAAACATAACACAACACAACACGCACACACTACTTTCAGTGACCTGAAGCCAGCCGGTCGGATGAGGCGAGGTGGGGTGTATGGAAACATCCATAAGTGCTTGGCACCACAGGTGGTCGTTGGAGCGTTTCTGATGTCTGCGTCGTACAGCAAAAGCCATCCCCATCCTGCTCTCCATCCATCACCAATGGCATCTGTCCGGGCTCTATACCACTGTCCTGCCATTTTCTTTTGCATGAGTTCCTCGCAGTTCCCTGCCACTTTAAAGAAAGACGGACACTTCGGAAGTGTTTTTCCGTTTGATTTGTGTTTTCATTCTTGCGCTTTAAAACAGAGAATATAACAGTCATGTGGAACCCCACCCCCACCCACCACCCCCTCCCCCGCGCCCCACAACACACACACTATGTCTGTCTGTCTTTCTGTCTGTCTCCGTACACTAGCGCTTACGCGCTTCGAACCCCGTCTCGCCCGGTGAGTTTGTCTGTTGCGTAGTGTCCGATGTCCACTTGTGCGTCTGCGAACGCAAATTGCGTCACGACCGCTATGCGTCCACGTGATCGCCGACCACGACCGTTGCTATTTGTAGGTCACTAAGGATATTTGATACCAAATTGGTGGCGCGATCGGCCTCTAAAAACTGTGGGCGTGTATAAGCGAACAGACAGACAGACAAAAACGAGCTTTAGATATATATATATATATATATATATATATATATATATATATATATATTATATCATTTCTGTATAGTTTTGTCCGTAAATATAACAAAAAGAATGGTTGTGTGAGAATAGCATCTACTCGAACATCAAATTTGAAAATGTTCATTATTTGACTCAAATCAGCTCCTAGATCCGTTGTGAAAGATGACCCAGTGTGAGTCTGACTCAGTCTGATTCCGTTTAGAATGTTAGTGACCAACATTTTCATAAAAGGATGATAATGATGATAAATGAGGAGGAGGAGGATGAGGGATGATGATGAATGATGATGATGATGATGATGATGATGATGATGATCCTCCTCCTTCCTCTATCTCATCATCATTATCCTCATCATAGCGAGTGTTGTTTAAGAAAGGACAGAAGAAGAAAAAAAGAAAGCCGAAAGAAGAAGAAGAAGAAGAAAGAAGAGAAAGAAACGATGAACGAAGAAGAAGAAGAAGAAGAAAGAAGAAGAAGAAGAAGAGAAGAGAAGAAGAAGAAGAACGAGGAGGAGGAGGAGAATGAGGGGAGGAAGAGAAGAAGGAGGAGGAGGAGGACGAGGAGGAGGATGAAAAAGAAGAAGAAGAAGGAGATCAAGGAGGGGAGGAGGAGTTGAAGGAGGAGG
>JADBJO010001915.1:12500-15000 GCA_016801955.1 Conus betulinus | reverse complement strand
GTCAAGGATGAGTGTAGATTAATATTTGCAGCGCCGAAAAACAAGTTTATAATGCAAAGAACCATGAATTGTATCGGATTACGTCAATATTAATGATGAGGCTTGAAGCCATGTAGAAGAAAGGAAAATAATGACGTGCTTTTTTCGTCACTAAAAATGAATATGTAGTTTTTTATTTCTAAGTAACAACATGATCATAGACACAAGTGCCTCACCCAGGCACACATATTCACTGTTATAAAACTTTCCTGCACTGTCACATCTATCATCATCACGGTCCGTCTCATCACTAGCTATACTAGTGAAGAAAAGAGAACCATTTCTTACTAAGGTCATCAAGCTTGCTGAATACATGGGAAACAGACTCAAACATTAGTTGTTACCGAGCATTTCTCTTTCCTGACATTTGATGCTTCTTCTGCCACATATTTAGCCAGTAGCGTTATTATCCTATTATTGTCAGAGGTCAACAAACTATATAAGTTATATGAGAGAGAGAGAGAGAGAGAGAGAGAGAGAGAGTCAGACATACAGATAGAGACATACAGATAACATACAGACACAGACAGACAGACAGACAGACAGAGAGTCAGAGACAGACAGACAGACAGACAGACAGACAGACTGTCAGACAGACACGATACGACAGACGGAAATACAGCGGAACAAAATATAGTCTCTTGCAATTGTTGTCGCCCCGGTGAGTTTGTTGTCTGTCGTGTAGTGTTCCGATGTCCAGTTTTGCGTCTGTGGACGCAAATTGCATCACGATGCAGTGCGTCACGTGATCGCCGACCCGACGTTGCTGTTTGTAGGATACCAAGGATACTTGATACCAAATTTGGTGACGATCGGCCAAAAACTATGGCCATGTGTAAGCGAACAGATAGACAGACAGACAAACTCAGCTTTATATAATAGATATCATTTTCCTATAATTGTTTACTCTTTCGAAGCTTCCATATTTTCTGTATCTTTGTAATGTTATGTTTCCAGCGCATCTACGTTCACCTTGCCCTGCGATTCTTCGTGAGATGTAGAAAATATTCCTGTAAATCCATGTACCTATAATTTCATTTTCTACAATTCTATATTCCTACAATTTCCTGCTATATTCCTACAATTTTTTCACTTCCGTAATACATTTTTACTAAGGCTGTATCGTTCTACACTGCTTACACTGTTGGAGAACAAACGAGAAGCAAACAAACACAAGAAACAAACAAAACAAAAGGTCTGCAGTTTTCCTTTTGAAGAGGCTCGTTTCTCTCTCTCATCTCTCTCTCTCTCTCTCTCTCTCTCTCTCTCTCTCTCTCTCCTCTCTCCTCTCTGTCTGTTTTGAACCCAGAAACGGAAACACACGTGTCTACACACACTCGGGTCATGCGGTTAGCTTTGGATAATCCAGTAAGATCGAGAATGAATACTTTGCGCCCTGACGATTGTGCTGAAACATGTGACCACATCGATAGCTCTGTCCTCTCTCCACCAGCGAACACGGACATCGAGCCGGTCTATGAAAACCTCGTGGCAGGTTTTCAGTACAAGTGTCGTTAAAAGTTATGTTTGCCACTCTGACCGAAAAATCTGTCCAGAGACACTTGAGAGACAAGAGCAGAAACACGTTATTCAGAAAAAATCGCTCCTGATCGTCCCACCAAACTGGCCAGTCTCCGCCGAGGAAAACGTGTCAGCAGAACACAACACGCTGACATCCAGGCACGTGCTGCACGGACGCTGGAGACGCTACACGGCCTGATCCTGTTCTACCTGGGATGACAGCCTGGGCTCAAGACTCACGCTGCAGACGGAATCATCGTGACCAGTGCCTTACCAGTGACATCAAATATGTCAGAACTGTGTTGGGGAAAAGGACAAGTTTGTCATGGTTCCCATGTCAGACGAACATGTACAAGTTTATTTCTGTCATGGTGGATCGAATCGAATTGCTAAGGAAGCTGTACTGCTTTCTCTCTCTCTCTCTCTCTCTCTCTCTTAATCACAATAAGAAACACAGATGGACTCGTTCAGCAATCAAACGTGCTGTGGACCAGGTCAGCTACACTGCGGCGAGAGGGTGGGGGGTAGGGGATGTGGAGGGGGAACGATAGGGGGGGATAGGATGGAAGTGAAGGGTAGTGGTCGGGAACGGGGGGGTGGGGGAGGGGGGGGCGGGGAGTGGACAGGCTGTGGGTCAAGGTCAGAGGGCGGGAGGGAGCCAGCAGTCCATTAAAAAGTCATTACTTTGTGAGCGTGTGGGAGAGGCCCCAGTGGGGATTGTGTTGACTTGCAGAGAGCTCAGGTTTCACGTATTGCCGATTCCCGCATCACGCATCAGATTTTGGCTGTGACGGCAGCGCTAGGTTTCATTTAGGGTATGGTGATGGGTGTGGTTTCGTTTGTTCTTGTAAGTGGAGCAAGCTTGCATGTGTGTGTGTGTGTGTGTGTGTGTGTGTGTGTTGTGTGTGTGTGTGTTTATGCATGTGTGTCTGTGGTGTGT
>JADBJO010001914.1:332500-362865 GCA_016801955.1 Conus betulinus | reverse complement strand
AGGCAAGAGGTGGCACGAAAAATTTGGGGACCACAAATGGGGGCAAAATTATGAAAATTGAAAAAAAAAAAAAAGGTTGACAAGAACTGTATTTGTATCATAGCAGACATGTTAGGCACTTGAAACATGACTTTTCGTGTTTTGCTGAGCTAAGTAATGCAATGACAAAAGGGTTTTTATATACTGTTTGCTGAGCTAAAGTAATGCAATTACAAAAGGATTTTTATATATCTAAACTGCTTTTTTTTTTAATAATTTTTTTTTCATATAGTGGCCATCAGGCTTCACGTTTCATTGCTTTCAAATGATTCCAACAGAAATAGCAAATGATACGTGCTGTTTTGACTTCTAAATAAATACAGAAATCATTTTCTGATCAAAAGATTAAAAAAAATTACCAAGCTAGCTAGTCTGGATCCAAATTGTACTCCTTGCACATCAACCATTCTTGAAAAAAAATGATTTGAGAAAACAGCATTTGAAAATAAAGAAGTTAAGCAATTTTCACACACGCATCCTTCAAATAAAGTCATTTTTTACCAAGAAAAATGTGAAAATAGACAAGATGAACACCACAGATGGTTTCAACAGACTTTCTTGTGCACAAAACACATATAAAACCCAAAACACAATTTTTTGAAAGAAAATTGTGAAATTTTCGTGCCACCTCTCTACACTATTTGCATAAAAATTGAAAAAAAAAAAAAAAAAATGGCAATTTGATTTCTCTGCATTCAGGCTGATGACAAAAATCATTTTAAAAACATTTTTTAAAAACATCGTCGCAATCCTGGGTCGTCGGCAATCAACCAAGGGAGATAATTTGTAAGTCATCAATTTTGATAAGTTACAAATTATCTCCCTTTGGTACAATCGCAGACGATCCAGGATCGCGACGATGTTTGTAAAAATTTGATTTAAAATAGTTTTTCATTAACCTAAATGCAGAATCAAACTGCCATTTCTTTTTGCCACATTAAGGATTTTTGGAGCTGATGGCTTGATTTGCAAAGGTTTTCAAGGAGTTTTGGTCAACAGAACCACATTTTATTCATTTTCAAAGGTTTTCAAGGTCTTGAAATTCCCGGTCAGAATTCAAGGAGTTATAAGAAGCGTATGAACCCTGTACACAGAAATGTGTGGAAAGCACCAAAATCCACTAGAGCTCAGAAAAGGTGATAAGCGAGACAAAGCAAAACCGATCTGCATCTTGCTAGCAATCTGCTGGCCACAGGGAATGAGGGATTATGCAATGAGTGAGCACCAGAGGGAGGGATGAGCACTTGCTGGCTAGCAGGTGGGTTAGCATCCTGTATCTTAGTATAACGTCATTCTCAAAACTTTTAAGCCAGTAGATTAAACTTTCAATATCCTAGCTTTGATTTGTAAAGTGGATGACGCCATCAATTACATCTGGAAAAACATCTGGGGTATGCTCTTTACTTCTGAGCACCTTGTCGGAAAGAAAATTATGAAACCTCTATCCAGTAATATGTGTAATATACAGGCAGAAAAAGGACGGCAGGGAAACAAGGCTACAATGTTACCTTGTGCAGGTTCGCAATCTTAACACTCAGCTTGGAGATGGTCGTGGCATCAGCCTCAGACTGCTGCTCTCGTTCTTTCTGCGCCTGTCGCTTCATTTTCACTTGCCGCAGAATGACAGGGATTTCTTCTTCTTCCTCAGCCACTGTTGTTCCCTGGAATCACACATTACTTGCTTACATAAACCAACAATAGATTGTGTTTATCTATACTGACCAAAATAAACATTCCTTGCTTACATTAGCCAATGATTCTACACTTTTCAATTATATTAACGAAAGTGCTTATAGGTGCCATGCTGTTCCAAGTTGTAATGGAGAAAATCTTTGAGTCATGTTAAATTTTGGTATGTTTGATGATGCTCTGGCTCGAATTCCAGAGCATCAGATGGGAATTTTATGCATCAGAGTCGCACATTTGTGCGTAATAATTATCATCAATTCAAGTGATGAATAACTGTACTCATTTCTTGCAAAACAACAAAAATTACAGACAGTTAATTACGTTTGCATGTTTATCATAATCATAATCCTAGCCTACCTTCTCAAACCACTAGTACTATTAAAGTATTTCCAACACATCAGCCCTCTATTCTTCACACAACTGCGTACAATGTACACAGTTCTCGCACCTGCAGCAGACGTGTCATGAGGATATCGTATCGTTGATGGTGGATGCGGTGTCGCACAGTGACGCGGTGCACCATGGGTACAAAGACGTTGTAGCGCACCCCCAGCTGGGCAGCCAGTGCAGCCAGGGCATCCATGCACACTGTCTGCAGGCTGTGGCTCTGGTCCAGCACACGCACCAGAGGGTGGATGATGAGGGTGGCAAAGTCTGTCAAGTCGAGGACCTCTGTCAGCCTGTCGATGGTTTCTATGGCAGCCCTGCAAGGAAAATAACAGAATATTTCAAAAGTGCTATAACTCTGTCATCCTTTTTTTTTTTCAAAATTTTTAAGTACTAAGTACTATATCCACCAAACATAAACAACTGAATCACAAGACAAAACACAACGCGTTTCAACCTCTTAGGTCTTCTTCAGGCAAGATAAACAACACTTAGGACAACGACAATGAAAGAACGACCAATAACTTATCTCATCAACTTTGGCGCAAGATGGGCACTGAATAAAAACAAGGCTGTTGGGAAGGATGATGAATCTGATGAGACAAATGATTGCTCGTTTTCCATCTTCATTGTCCTGAGTGTTGTTCATCCTGCCTGAAGAAGACCTAAGAGGTCGAAACGCCAAATGTTTTACCTTGCGATTTATTTGTTCATGTTTGGCAGACATAGTACTTTAAGATATTTAAGATTTGTTTACAAATCTGCCTGCAGTCACTTCACTTTGCAACTAACTATTTCTTAAATGTTTGTAATCAAGCACTGCTAACAAAATTCTGATGCTTCCAAACTGACATCATCATTAAAATATCATACCAGTGATGGGCTAGCCTGACCTGTTTGGGTGCTGTCATGCTAATAGGAACCATGCTACAGACTATAGTGTGCGTAAAATTAACACCAAACTGCCTTAGAAAGGAAACAATCACGTGAATGTCAGGCTGGTGTGCAGGGATAGTTGGCGGAGTATGATGGAAGGTAGGTGGTAGGAGGTTTGTGTCAAAAATAAGAGAGGAGGAACCACAGGCTTACAGCACTCTCTTTCTCATGCCATGAAAAAAAAAGCAACTCTCTATTGCTGTCATGGAATGCCAGTCCCAGCACTTACTTTTCTGGCAGAGAAGTGCACGTCTTGGCTTTCAAAGAGGCGAGTGATGGGCGGCAGTATCATGTGAAGAAAAATCACCCAGGTTGGCGCCAAACAACTGCAAGGCTACCAGCATCTGACAACAGCAGGATAACAGCATAGATATTATGACCTCATACAAAATCTCTCACACACACACACACACACACACGAGCACACTCACACACACACATGCACACTCACATACATCACACAAACGCGCACACACACACACACACACACACACACACACACACACACACACACATACACACACACACACACACACACACACACACACACACACATATATATACACATACATACATAACACGTGCGTGCGCCCACTTACACACACATACACATCTCTGTTCCATTTCTATCCATGTTTCCTGTGCCAACACTTCTAGTCTATCTGCCCTCCGCTCTGCCCTCCCCCACTTTCAATCCCATTCGTCCTCGCAGCCTCTCATCCCCTCCTGCCTTCCCCCCCCAACACACACCCACTCTTCCTCTCTGAAGCCCCATGTGAAGCAAGAACCATATTAGAGAAACCAGACAGGTTACAGTTCAATGCTAAACGGAGCTGCTGGAAATGGGCAAGAGAGATTTATATTCAAAATACAACAGAGACACTTCTGAACACACACACACACACACACACACACACACACACACACACACACACACACACACAGCAAGCAGTCTACCTTGCAAGTGATGACACGATCATTGGAGGTGTCGTGCATGAAGACTTTGAGCACCATGGGGATGATGTGGGGCAGGTACATGCGGAACTCGGTGCCAAGGGCAGTGGCAATGTTCTCCACCAGCAGGATCAGGGTCTGCTGCATGTTGCTCTGCACCGTCCAAAAGTCCTGACACAACAGCACACAAGGTAAGGTAAGGTAATGGTTATAGCAGAGCCGACCGCAAAGGACCATAACAGGGCTGTCACCACACTGAAGTCAACTCAGGTCATTTCTTTTTTTTTTAAGTTTTGAACTCATCCATACAACCCTTTAAAATACACGTTCCAAAAACACAACGGACATATTGTTTAAAAAAAAACTTTCTGCCGTAAAATCTTAGATCAGATAAAAAAAAATGTTAATCTTCAGAAATTTAAAGATCGCATCTGTGGGGCATCTCTGAACAAAGTTTTCATGGAGTCTGCTGTAAAGCGTTTATGTCTCACATCATGCAAGTCCCAACACTAAAAGAATGTGTTTGACTGTAAGTGGTATATGACATGGGAAATCCTATTACATCGCTCACTGTGCATTAGGCTCAGTGCTATTAAGCCAGTCACCAAAACAATGCACTTTCAAAAGTTCCTTTTTTTTTTTCATTTGCACAAGGTTTTTTTTCTTATCATTCGTATGGTGCAAAATGTGAAATCATATTGCCTGCGTGTTACTTTCATCAAGGTCTCCCCTCCACATACATCTTAACATAATACACCATGACCAATAATTGCACGGACTGCCTAACAGACTGTAAAAACCTCTGATTCTGAATGTGATTACATCGACTGTGGAGTAAAACATTGCCAAAATGTATTACCACAGACTTCTACAAACATTAGAGAACAGTAAGAAAAAATCCAGTACCCTTTCCTTCATTTTGCAAAAAATACATTTTCAAAATTTTTCTTGCATGTACGATTCCTTCGACACTGGTGAGTGAATAGCAGCATGCAATGATGACAGCCCTGTCAATTGCATATGCCTGATGAAAATCGCACTTGCTGGTGAAAGTGTGATTGTTTGGCAATGACCTGTACTCAATTATTTGCCTTTGGAATCTGATGCTGGATAAAAAGAGGCTAAATTTTCAATAGGCCTCCTGGATCTGAACTTTGTGAAATATGGCAACGAGTCCTTAACTCTTATCAAAGTTTGAAGGTTGATCCTTTTCTTTCTGTCTCATCTTCTGTGCAATCTCAGTGGAATCACACCCCTGCAATGCATTCCAGCTGCCCGTCCACAGCCAAAGCCCTTGGCAATCCACAGACACCAGTCAATGACAAATCATTAAGCAGCAACACACACTAGAGGAGACCCAGCACTGCTGCCTAGTCACTCTGGTGGTGTTTAGTTCTTGTTCTGATCCAACATATGCAGAACACCACCCACTAAGCCCCCTGCATATGACTATAATTGCTTTGTTGTGAAGTCAGCGTGGGGAAGGTCTCCATCCAGAGAGGTTACCACCATGTCTATCCGACGACAATTCCCATGAATTTGCCCGCCTGGCAGAACCTCATTAACAGCACAGACATCAGAGGAAATCAAAACTGAGGTCACCCTAATAGCAAGGGCCAAAAAATTCGAGACATTTTCTGTTGTGTCAATTCTTACTGAAAAGAAGAGAGTGAAAGTACACACACATACTGATGTAAAAATATTTTCTGTGTTCTCTTTTTTTTTTTTTACTACTCTGTCATTCTTTTACCTTAATGAGATCAAAGATGTCGTCCAGGTAGTTTTTGATGTGATGTTTCACAATGGAGATGATGACACCCAGTTGTTGAAATAAGAACTGAAAAATAAAAGCGCACATATCACATATGAGTTAATCTTAAATAAAAAATTCTTAATATGTAATCATGAAAACATGGCAAACATATAAAAACCAAATGCACAATGATGTGTTAGGTGCGAAAACAAAGAAGTCCATTTCACAGACACTACAGCATCCTTTGGTGGCTTAAACCTAGTGAAGAAAAAGGGTGGAAAATCAAATAACTATTTTACAAAAGTACAGGCCGTTTTAAATTATAAGGCATTTTGTCTCAGCAAAAGGTGAGAGAGTGCAGAACAATGATATAGTTCAGAAAAGCAAAATATTCCAGTTTCTAAGACTACAAGACTTAAACAAACATCATGAACACAATACAAACACAGCCCCCAGTAAAAGTAGAAACTATGGATCCTGTCATTAGGATAAACAACAACTTGATTCATTGCATCATGCGCAAAACACGATTACAGGCTGAGGCACACCTTAATCTTTCATTTTTTAATAATAAAATCTGATTTCCATCTGGGAATAATTTCATAAAACATTATTTTTCCATCTACAGATGGAAATATTCAAGCTATGGATTCTGTGAGACCGAGCTCCCTCCAGGGTCTGAAAGAGATGACATGGCCACTGCCACCACTCTACAAAAGAGAAGCTGTACAGCTCTGCAAAGGCTCTGAGAAAGGATTACCTACTTCAACGAGTGGACCAGATTCCAAGTGTGATGGTGTAAGAAGAAAAGAAATAATAACATGAATCTAAGAATGTACCAAACTACACCCATACTGTATATTCAAGAAGATGCAATTAACGCATAGTTATTTCATCAATATATATGTAAGATTATCTATCACACGCATCACTCCCATAATTCTTGAATTTTCAACCTGTCATCTACCCCGCGCTAAAACTATGATCATGTTGCTATCAAAATTATCTGTAGTGGATTGAAGGAAAAAAGTTCATCCTTTATGAGGCCAACTCTATATTAGTTAGCTGAATGTATTATGCAGCAAACATGTTTTGCAGTAATATCCATCCTTGTAAAACCTTTAAAAATGCTACTCTTCATTACCCAACCTGCTTCAGCCACACATGCAGTCATCCAAATTTCTCCTTCTTTCTGACCTGTGTATTTCTTTCTTGTGATTTTTTTTTTTTCTTTTTTTGTGAGGAGGGGGTTACTTTCTCTTTTTTTGTCATTTCTTTCTTTGCTTTGCTTTCCACTCACATCTTTGAAGTTGTTGTCGGCGGCACGTATGACGACGATGTAGGCAGGGATGACCTGGTGGACGTAGGGCACACACTTCAGCTGCAGGGACTTGAAGATGAAGGTGATGGCCTGCACCACCATGGTGTGCTGCTGGCTCTGACTGGGGTCCCGCATGATGCGCAGCAGGATGGCGATGGCCACCTGGGGGTAGAACTCCTCCAGACTGCTATTGGCTCCCAGGTTCGCTAGCATCTCCAGCATGTTGAACTCTGCAACAACATCATCAGTCACCCATGAAGGGATAACTGTTTTTCTCCTCAGCAGCCAGGTTCTGTCCATGCTCGTCCATCTACTGCTGCCCAGTCTCGACTGGTCGTCTATGGGTCCCCGGTTCTGCTCAATGTCTCCGCACCTCATCAGCAAACTGCCCCAGAACAACAAGGTGAGGAGCTAGGCAAAGGTGGCACCGTCCAGTCTGCTCTGCGTTGACAACATGGCGACTTGCACCGCTTTCTTCTCCGTGGCCCTCTTTGACATGAAAGGTAGGAAGAGTGGCAAGAAGGAGATGCATTTCGCTTGAAAAGCTAGCGGGGTCAAAGAGAGAGAGAGAGAGAGAGAGAGAGAGAGAGAGAGAGAAGATGGGTCCACACGCCCTTCACTCAGAGATCTGTGAATGTGTGCCTTTGTTCTCAGCAACAAAACTGCCAGCAATTGTGAAAGAACCCACACAAGCAACAGAATTACACTTCCATGTGCATGCAACCTGCTGGCCTGTTTAATCTAGAACTGCTGTTGGTGTGCTTTTCAACAAAAAATGAGTGTATGTTCTACAAATATGTGTACTAATCTTCCAGTTTTGGTGTTTTTTCTCAAGACATGGGAAGGGGGACAGATCATTTTCATCTGCCATCAAAAGAGAGAAGCAGGGAGAAGGCAGCCACTGTTTAGTTGAGAGATACCTGATCTTGTAGCAAGTATAGTAAAAGTAGGTTCTTCCAACACAAATTAAGTCAAAGCCTGATTCATCTGCATACTTTTACACAAACTCATGCCCTCTCTCCAGTTTTCTTCAATATTTCGGGCCAGTAGTCGTTGCTCTTGTTCCTACGGATCAGCATGGATCAGCATGTTGTTGATGAAGAACACACAAACAGACGCAGTTTTCATGCACAAGAGTCAGTAAGACACAACACTCTTTGGTGAAAGCACACCACATGGCCAATGTTTGAATGCCCTCTTCAATTCCATTTTCGAAAGAGGTCTAGCTCTGGTCAATCACAATGCATTTCACAACAGCCAGTAATGGCAACATCATTCTGGCTAGTCTAGGTTGAGATTGAAGTGAAGTTAGCTCCCTTTTCTCCCCATGTTTTTCTAGAGGATCTTGATAATACGGTGTCATTCCATGCTAAGTGGGGATAAGGCATTTGATTGGACATGTAAGTATGAGAAAAGTATATTGAAAAAACAACCAACCAACAAACAAAACTTTCTTCCACTGGACCCAAATGATATGCATACGACACACTTGCCTACATAACTTGCCCAAATTTAAGGTTTATTGTTTGACATGAATCAAGAAATTTTCCCCCTCTCAACTTCATCATGTAGTGGCCTGGCAGCTAATCTTTCAGATAAGACACTGAAGTAAGATTCTGTGTGCAGCATTTACTCAACTAACACCAGTGAACCTATGGCCAGCAGGGAGCTGTCTCTGACAAAACTGTGTAAAAAAAAAAAAAAAAAAAAAAAAAAAGCTCTTTCAAAAACAAACATCGTTCAAGATTCCCAGAAATCCTAGCACCCACCTCCTTCCTCCGGCCTTTTCTCTGATTTGCTGACGGCAGCCTCGCTGGCTTGGTCCTGCCCCATGTTAATACGATGCTTGTGTGGGTCCAGTGCTCCCAACAGACCCAGCACTCGGATCACCTGACACATAAGAAACATCACGTTACATTCTTCTCTTCTTCTCTCTTTTCTTTCCTCTTCACAGTAATTATTATCATTGAGTAAAAGCAGTATGCATCAACAATTTAACAAACCCAGCTGACCCACAAAATCAGACTACACTTTCGCCTCCTTTTAAAAGTTTGACCATGACTATCATCCTATCCCGTTTACTTCAGGCACCATCGTTAAGTGATACGCTCTTCTACGATGCTTTTAAGTCATCTTTGGCTATTACAACTTTTCAAAAACAGAATCTGACCCACATGTCTGTATAAATCAACACGGAAAGCAAGCTGTTCTAATTTTGTTCATGTAAAAAGATATTCCAACATGTGGCACACAGTAGATACTGAATAATATCTTGCATCTTAAGGGTGGGCCTTTTTCTCGCGCAATGTTTTTAGTCAGGCAGGCCGCCGCTTGACTGAAACAAAATGCTGAATTCAGGCTCCAGGTATCCTGCCTCCTCCCCTCCATCTCCCCCCACCCTCTTTCAGTCTCCCAGAACCTTTTCATGGATGAGAAAACCAACAGAATAGTTCCATTAAGAAAATAAGTTTCTTCCTTATGTTTGTGCATTCACGTTTACTGGGAAGAAAAAATTATTCCCCTTTATGGTTAATATATGTCAAAGTAAGTTCACTCCCTTCTTCTGCACATTTTCAAATGATCTAAAGAAATGGGGGCGTACACACAACACTGAAAATCAAAAAGTCTCTTTACAAATTTGTTCTGCTTTCTTTCATGACCAAAAATTAACAAAGAAACAAACAAAACCAGCAGCATCCAACAAGAGTTGTAGGCTGCCTTCCTAACTTACCTCACGTCGTATGCTGGGTCCCTGTTCAGTCTTGAGGAAGTTGAGGAGCACTTCCAGCAGACTAGGGTACTTGTAGTAGGGCTCCACCACACACCCTGTACTCTCCCACCAGCTGACCCAGTGACCACAGCGCCATCTGGAGGAATCAAATCAAACTCATGAGGATATCTCATGCCGAGTCACAATAGTGTGTGCATGTACCCATCACACTAATAAAAAAAAAAAATCAGATTCTGCTTTCGTTTTGCTGTCTTTGCTGCTCTCTGTCCATTCTTAATTCTCATTTGTTTTGTTAACGCACACATTGTTCCGAGCTTTTCTTTCCCATGTATTCAGATTTTTAAAAAAAATGGCAAACATGTTTCTCCCAACTCCTTCATTTTAATGCCCTCTTTTTCAGTTCATTTATTTCCATATTTCTTTACCTCAGTCTTTCTTCAAAACTGACACAAACTAATGAACTTCACACAACAACCAAAAAACAAAAAACTACCAAAGTTTTTCCTTTTACGGGAGGTCGTGGGTTCAAATCCCATCAAAGTCATGTGGGTTTTTCTGCCCCAACCGGCTCCTACCCAGAGTTGAGTTTGCTGCGGACTCAGTTGGGAAGACTGGGACCACACAGTCGAGTTTCATCCACTGAATGGATGCGTTTCTGAGAGTGTTGCTCAAATTTCCTGACCAACACTGCAGGTGCCTGTATCTCTCAGGTCTGGTTGACGCCGGGATATATTATGAAAGGAAGCGTAGAGTACAGCCCTGTCATGTAGTCTCAGACCGAAATGGAAATCCGTAGCATCACCTTAATCATCCTCATTCTCATCGATCAGCATTAAAAAAAAAAAAAAAAAGTCTGTAGCCCTTCAAGCCCTGCTCTCATGGTGACCTCAATTTCGATGTCCTCTCCATGTCTGTGGCCTTAGATAAGATAAGATAATGTTGCTTATAGCCCGCCGACCGCAAAGCCAAAACTTTGTTAAAAATCTTTCCACTGTAAAATCTCAGATCCGATGAAAAATGTTAACCTCTTTCAAGAACTCAAAGATCGCGTCAGGCGGAACATCTCTGAACAAGGTTTTCATGGAATCTGCTGTAAAATGTTTGTGTCTCACATCGTGCAAATCCCAACACTCTAAAAGAATATGTTTCATTGTGAGTGGCACATGACACGGAATGCACCAAGGAGCTTCTTCACTCTTTAAAAGGTAGGAATGGGTAAAATACGAATGGCCGGTGTGCAGCCGGCACAGAACTGTTTCTTCTTTACGACCACCAGACGAAGATGGGAGGAACTCCTTTAGGTTTGGACGGATCTGAAAGAGTTGTTATCCGTCTGTGTATTCCAATCCTCCTGCCAGAGTCTTTTTACATAATCGTTAATTTTGGGTTTCAGATCCGAGCAGGGGATAGGTGTGTTTGACAGTTTCTCTCTGTGTGGCATTCTTGGCCAAACGATCCACCATTTTCGTTCCCTCCGATGCCAACATGACCAGGAACCCAAGCCAGAAGAATGTTGTAACCCTCCGCTGTCAACTTGGTAAAAAGGTCAAAAAAGTGTAAAAGTTCGGGGTGCTGAAGGTTGCGGCCAGATATGGCCTCCAAGCCGACAGCGAATCCGACAAAACCAGAAAGTCCCCTCTTTGGAGACTGTGAGATTATTCTTAGTGCCAGAACCCCAGAGCTGTAAGTTCAGCAGAGTAGGCAGAGAAGCGTCTGAAGGAATATGTTCTAACAGTATTTGAGAAGGAGCACCAGGGCAGTAGGCTGCACAGGCCACTCCATCTTCAGACTTGGAACCGTCAGTGAAAATTTTCTGATAGGATGGGAGTTTGAACTCAGCTCAGCATACAACGCCTTGTATGCCAGAGAGCTGGTGGACTCTTTGCGAAAAGCTGCAAGATCAAAACGAATGTCTGGTGTGAAAAAGGTCCACGGAGGCTCATCTGGAAACTTGGAAAAAATCAGACACAACTCCTAGGTCTAGACCTGCATTCCGTGCGTGAGGCTGCATACGAAGGCCAAACGACGGAATACAGGTAGGGTTGTTTTCGAATTTGTTTTGGGAACTGAGGGTCAAAGACACAGTCATAGGCAGGGTTTTCTGGTTCAGAGAACAGTCTGATATAGTAGTTCAAAGATAGTTTCAACCTGCGGTTGGACAGTGAGGGTTCACCTGCCTCTGCGTACAGGCTGTACACAGGGGTGGTGCGGAATGCTCCAAGACATAGACGAAGCCCTTGATGGTGGATAGGGTCTAAGAGTTTGAGGTAGGACGGTCTTGCAGAGCCATACACAGCACAACCATAGTCCAGTTTGGAAGACCAGGGCTCTGTAGAGGTGCAGCAAAGTTTTCTTATCAGCGCCCCAGTCAGTGTGTGCTACGACCCGCAGAATATTCAGAGCTTTCTGGCAAGAAGTTTTGAGGTTTTTAATATGGCTGAGAAAGTTTCAGTTTTTGATCAAAAATAACCCCCAGAAATTTCGCTTCCTTAACAGCTGGAATGGTGGTCTTATCCAGAAGAATTTCAGGATCAGCAAAAAAAAATTGACGAAAATTGTGAAAATGGATTGACTGGGTTTTTGTACGTGAAAAGGTAAACCCCGTTGTCCTCGGCCCACTGTTGAATCCTGTTGACACAAAGTTGGAGTCGCCGCTGTACGCTGGCGTAAGAAGCTCCAACTGCGTACAGCGCGAAGTCGTCAACGAACAAAGAAGACTCAGAGCCCTGGCTTACCGATTTTCACAATGTCATTGATCTTAATGCTGAAAAGGGCAGGAGAAAGGATGCTCCCCTGAGGTACACACCCAACTCCTGCCCATGGATGTCCGAGAGTGTGGTGCCAACACGCACCTGGAACTGTCGATCAGCCAGAAAGTTTTCGATAAAACATAGGCAGATAGCCACGAAAACCAAGTTTATGCAAATCCATAAGGATCCCTGATTTCCACGTGGTGTCATATGCTTTTTCTAGGTCGAAAAAGATAGCGACCACATGCTGCTTATTGACAAAGGCGTTGCGATGGTGGTTTCTAGACGGATTAAAAATGGTCAACTGTCGAGTGGTACTTGCGGAACCCGCACTGTTCACTGGCCAAAAGGCCGTCGGTTTCCAGCTTCCACATCAGACGGGAGTTGACCATCTTTTTCCATCAGCTTACACAGGCAGCTGGTCAGAGCTATTGGGCGATAGTTTGATGGGTTGGTAGGGTCCTTTCCAGGTTTGGGGATTGGAATGATCAGGGCTTTCCGCCAGGAGGGCGGGAAGCACCCTGTGGTCCAGATGGTTATAGACTTTGAGAAGGGTCTGGAGACAGCTTTCTGGAAGGTGTTTCAAAACCTGATAATGAATGTCATCCAGACCAGGGGCAGAGTCATTGCAGGTTTGCAAAAGCTGATTTTAGTTCGCTAATCGAGAAAGGCAGATTGTAAGCTTCAGAGTTGTCTGATGTGAAATTGTATGAAGATTTCTCTCTCTATTTGCTTATTTCTTAAAAAGGCTGCAGATTTATTTAAAGATGAGGAGTTTCTGCTGGATGGTGGAGGCCAACAGATTGGCAACAGCTTGTTTGTCAGTGATCAAAGCATCGGCAAGTTTTCAGGTGATGAATGGAGGGGTTGGTGTTCTTCCCTTTGATTTTTCTGATGATGTTCCAAACTTTTTTCTTTGAAGTTTTAGATGTCAGTCCGGAGCAGAAGTTTCTCCAAGACCGACGTTTACTGATTTTGAAGGTATGTCTCGATTTAGCACGGAGTTTCTGATGGGCTCGGGCGTTAGGACCAGAGGGTCGTTGGTATACCTGACGCTGAGCCCGTTTACGTACTTTGAGATTTGTTGGCAGTCAAAATTAAACCCAGGGTGTCTTTGGCATTTGGGGTTTGTTTGAGGAAGTTGGGATGGAGGCCTTGGCGCATTTTTTATGAGGATATTGGAAACCGTTTCTGCGGGATCCGGACTTTGTAGAACTTCCTCTGTGAGTTCCCCACGGACAGTTCCTGCAAAAAGATCCCAGTTCGCCTTGTTGAAATTTAGATGTTCTGGAACAGTGCGGCTTTCAGTTATTTTGGATTTTAGAACAATTGGAAAATGGTCACTCACTCCCATGCAGATCGTCAAGTGCCGACCACTCATAGTCCAGGACCAGCGAGGGGTCGCACACTGACAGATCCAAACATGAGAGAGCACCAGTAGCAGAGTGGAGGAAGGTTGGAGATCCATCATTAAGACAACACAGGTCAAGCTCTGAGAAGACGTTTTCCAGAAGGAGACCTCTAGACGAAGTATCAACGCTACCCCAAAGAGGATTGTGCCCATTGAAATCGCCCAACAGCAAAAAAGGGTCGTGGAAGCTCCTCAATCAGGCTGACCAGTTCTTGTCGACTGATGGATACAGAAGGAGGCAGATATAGACAACAAATAGTGACCGTTTTATGCAGAGAGACTCTGGCAGCTAAAGCTTGGAGGGGAGAGAACTGAGGTAGACAGGGCTAAACAGAAGAGATTTGTGGATAAGCAACGACACACCACCCGTCACTCCAACTGCAGAAGGCTGTGCTGGTTTAGAAAGAACATTAAAACCCGATAAAGAGAAAGATTTGTCAGAGCGTATCAGAGTCTCTTGAAGAGCTAAGACAGCAGGTTTTAAATGTTGACAGAGGAGCTGCAGCTCTTCAAAATTAGAATTCAAACCTCGAATGTTCCAGTGAGATATTGAATCCATGAGGATGGAGAGATGGCAAACAGACTTCTCAGTCCATTACTGTCTCATCATCATCCGACTGCAAAGGAGAATATGGATTGCGTGTTTCCAAACTTGAATGTCTTTTCTCTGGACTTTTTTTGTTTTCTTGGAAGCTCCGGAGGCAGATGATGGGCAATCCACCTCAATGACCTCTACACCAGAGGGCTTCCCTGGGATCGTGCCTTGATGAGGCACCGCTTGGGGGCCGCGAGTGCCCTTGGGAGGAACAGGGGGTTTTTTTTTGGGGGAAGGGGAGCTGTCGAAGCAGAGAGTCTCCCAACCTGTGTCTGCTGGGCAGAATGGGAGGCAGCAGGTTTTACGCCACCACCATGGGAGTTTATCACAGGGGTAGCGGATTTCTTGCCTCCGCTGGGGGCAGATGGTTTTCGATTGCAGAGTCTTGGAAAAACTAAAGGTGTCTGTCTGACAGGAGACAGATACTGTAGAAACTTGTTTCACAACCTGAGAGTAGGACTTGTTCGGATGCTGCGGACTGCCCAGAACCAACCTTTTTGCCTCGTGGAATGGAATCTTTCTTTCCGTCTTCACCCTTTGGATACTACTTTCCTGGCGCCAAAACCGGGACACTCTCGAGAGGAGGATGGGTGGCCGCCTCCGCAGTTTGCACAACGCGCCGGATGAACGCACGGCATCTCGTGGCTCGGTTGGCAGCAGACGCCACAAATCTCCTCCCCAGAGCATCGATCCCGCACATGGCCCAAACTTCTGGCACCGGAAACAACGCATCGGGGATGGAACATACAGGCTAACCTTGACGTTCAAATAGCCCACCTTGATAGACTGTGGCAGCGAAGGGGGCAGAAGGTCAGAAAGAGGGTATTTGTTGGCACTCTTTCAGAACCCTTGCGAATTGTGACTCTCTTCGCACATCCATGACTCCCTGGATTTCAGTTCGAACCTTATCTCATCCTCCGATACTCCTTTCAAGTCTGGGCAGCGAATGACTCCCTTTGAAGAATTTAGGTTCTTGTGAGGCGACACTTTGATTTTTTTTTCGGGTCAACAAGAGTTGTAGATTTCAGGAGCCGATCCGATCTGACTGACATTTTGTACCACATTCCACCAGAGAAATGACCCATTTCTCAGACGTTTGATTGATTTTAGGTTTCCTGACAGACAACTAAAACCTTTCTGGATTGCAAAGGGGCTGAGTGCAGACAAAGGTTTGTCTACATCAGCGCCCTCCACCACCAACCACGAAGGCCAAGATCCAGATTCTGTTCGGATTTCTGAGTCCGAGTCAGAATCATGATCACATCATCAGATCTCACTTTGTCTCTCTTTCTCCTTTTGGAAGGGAGTTTAGATATTGAAGCCATGGTATATGATTTAGGAATTCGTCCCTCCCCTACCCACCCACCATCGAGTCCAACTTAGGGCCAGGGCCAAGAAACTCGTCTTGGGACCCCTTCCAGGTTTCAGGAGGGATATACAACAGGGCTGTCATTGGACGGACATGGTGACGCCCTCCGGAGGGAGAGCTCACTCACGCCGGCTACGCGAGTAAGGAATTACTGTCGTCAGTAGGGGGCTTAGTAGGTGGTGTCCTGTGTATATTAGATCAGAACAGGCGCCACTGAACACCACCGAAGTGACTCGGCAGCAATGCAGTGTCTCCACCGGTGGGTTGCCTCTTGACCACTTGACATTGCTCCCTGTGGATTGCCGGTGCCGGGGCTGCAGCAGGATCAGCCAGGCTGTGGCTGTGGATGGGGTGTCAGAATGAGCGGTGTGGGTGCACTGCCTCTGAGGTGGCGCAGAAGTTGGGACAGCAAAAAAAAAAAAAAGTTTTTCCTTTTTTTTTTCCATTTCATCATTATAGGCAAACTTGCAAACATAAAAGAATATTGAGAAATTTGGACAGACTTTTCCCAGGAGATCCTCGATCCAGATGCAGAGCTGTTAAGGTCTCACAACCACACATCTGTAGCATTTTTCTATTTTGCATAAATCCCCATCGCCAGCCATTTTTCAAAAAAAGCTCTTATTGTATACCAGCATATGTGAAACGCGGATATCTCTGGAACTAAACAACCAAATCTCATGCTATTTTTTGTAAAATGGAGGAGATACACTGTACTTTTATTATATCGTAACATGTTAGTAATGGTAAGTCAACAACAATTTCAATTTTTTAGTGATTTCAAGTGAAAAAAAAAAAATGCAAAATAAAAAAAAAAAATGTTATGTTTCTTCTAAGCGTAAAAAATACAGAAAGAATGCCAACAAACTCTCAACAATGGAGGAAAAATACTCCACTCACAACTGAAGACCAGAAAGTATGGTATTTCCAACAGAAAAGTGCATGAAACAGCCACAAAATACAACTACTCCAATAGCAGGGAACACACACACACACACACACACACACACACACACACACACACTTATGCCAACTGGTACACATGTAAGAAAGGTAAACATGTAAGAAAGAACACAACACACACACACACACACACACACACACACACACACACACACACACACACACACACACACACACACACACACACACACACACACACACACACACACACACACACACACACACACACACGTCCCTTTCACTCACTCAACAGTAATATATATATATATTTTTTTTTTTATGAACACAAAGTCATTCATGTGCCTGTTGGTCTCTGAACCCTTGTCATTTCAGTTGATCAGCTGTACACCCACTCGAAAGACGTCTGTGATACTCGCCTCTCACGTGTCAGTTGGCCACGCCCCCTTCAACCTCGACCAGCGAGAGTGGGCCCACAGCGTGTGTGTGAAGTTCGTTGCCTAAAGTCTTAGTTGGCTCCCTCACATAGAGTTAGTGAACAGTCAGTCAGTGTTGGCTGGCTCAACGCAAAAACACTGGGGCACACGCGGTAGGGTAGTAAGTGGGCGTCTTATCAGCCTGTCATAACAAGTTGGCAACGGTCCAACGCTTCACGTTGGAATAATTCGGTCAAGCCATCACTATCGTTCTTTTACTCGTGGCTGTCTGGGTCTTCTTCATCTGTATTAGGAACAACCAACTGTCTATTCAATATTCCCAGCACTTGATCTGTGGTAAATGTACGGCAAGGTCGAGTACGTAAAGTGCTTGGTGGTGACGTCATAGTGAATGGAAAAACAATCGGAATAAAGTCAATAAAACACTGAACTGAATAGTGTTCTGACAAAGCAAATGGCTGTGAGCATGAGCCAGACCATCCCCCAACTATGACGTTTATTGCTGGCTTTTTATCTCATGAACTAGGATCGTGAGAGTATCGGGAGTTAGGTCACCCTACTTTGTCGCCAAAAGGCGCCATGGCGATCTGCCAAGTCGTCGCCAAAAAGGGCGGTGAAAGGGTTAAAAGTTTTACTTTGCTTTACACACGACATGATGGTGGGCTAAGAAGATGGCAATCTGACCAGTTATCCTGTGGTTTTGAAATGACCAAGCAAAAGCTAAACAAAAAAATTAAACCTGCCAAAAACAAAACCAATCATCAAGGCAACAAATCACAATATCTTCAGCGATTTTTCTTCTTTTTCATCCTCTCCTTACTGAGCCTGCCATTTTTTTTTTGTCTACAATCCATAGATCTACCTTGTCTTGGTTCTGTTTATGCTGCAATTAAGTTTGTGAAACATGTTTCTCTTTCTGAATTACATTTATTTTGGGGAGGGGGGGGGGGGCATAGCATTTCATCACTTTGGTTAACAGCATAGCGGTGTCAAAGAAATCATAGCGTGCTACGCTGAAAGTGTAGCAGGTGGCAGCTCTGTGACTGAAAAGGTAACCTAAGATCCTGCATGCAGCATATGCTTAAAACAAAAAAAGAATCCATGGCAACAAGAAAACTGTCTCTGCCAAAAATGTGGAGAACTTCATCTTGACAGATAAACAAAAATATCAACATATGAAAAAAAAAAAAAAGGAAAAAGAATGGGAAGCGTCATTCTATGGGAGAAAAGTCTTAACTTCATACAGTGAAATCTGATGTGATGATGAAGTTCTACACTTTACATCATTATAATAGAAGTCTTGTCGATCGATGCACCATCACAATACACAACAAAGGAAGAGTGACTGTTCATGCTAAAGGTTCTGTTCCTGGCAAGCACTCTGACCTCTCTCTTCTGAATGGAGGAGGAGTCCTGAAGCATGTCTATGATCAAGGGCAGCAGCTGGGAGGTATAGTCTCGCATGGCAGTGCCACTGACTTGAGCCAGCTCTCCCAGGCAGGCCAGCACGTTGACCGTCACACCAGGGTTGGGATCAGGCTCCTTCAGTTTAGGGATGAGCACCTAAAAACACAGAAATCAATTCCCCGTTTTCATCTAATTTGAGCAATATCGGCTCTTTGCCAGTCACACAGCACAGAAACGATTCCCCATTTTCCTCTAATTTAAGCAATATCAGCTCTTTGCCAGTCACAAAAAAAACAGGTACCCATTTCTGCAAACATCATCAACTAGTTTTAAATGATGACAAACAATCAATAATCATTATTTTGCCCAAATACCTTTACAAAATAAAGCAACATCAAATGGGTAAACAGATCTGTTACAAGAATGCAAGCAGCCTCACAAGTGACCTCACAAATTTTTGTCCACAGCACTAGGTTTGAACAGGTAAGCAAAATCGATTTTTTTTTCAATCATCAGATTTATGCAGCAAAATTTTTTGCATTATGCAAACTTTACACAACACTGTAGTCATATGACAAGCAGACACGTTTTCAACAAATATTAGCCAAATTCAAGAGCAGACTTTCAACTCACATACATGCATGCATGCATGCATACACACACATTCACTCAATCACACACACACACACACACACACACACAAACCGATCCGAGGAGGCCACACAATCCCCCTGGTCCCAGCCAGGCTTAAACCAACCTACCTTCAGAATGGGATCCACGTACGGAGTGATGAGGCTGGACGAGTTGGCCACCAGGTGGCCCAACATGCGTGCAGCCTGTTCCTTGCTGCGACCAATGCCGCTATGCTGAATTTCTGTCAAATACTGCAAAGAAAATCGCAGCATGGAAAACAATCACAATCAATAACAGTTATCCTACCATGCGCTATAAAACATTTTCACAGAAACTGTAAGATATCGAGATCAACAGCAAAGAATCTGTTATACACTGTAAATATTGTCACAGCAACTGCAACAATCATAATCAATCACAATGATCCTGTCATGTGCTGTAAACAATGTCATTGCAAACTACAATAATCACAATTAGAATGATTCTTTGGGAGGGGGGGGGTGGGGGGTGGGGGATGAGAGCAGTTTCTGGCAACTTCTAACCATACTTCTCTCTCTCTTATTTTCACTCACTCACTCACTAATCCTCTCTCTCTCTGAATCTCTCTAAAAATCCCTCAATTACTCATCCACCCACAAAGTGCTCTCTCTGTCTCTCTTTCACGTATTCATTCCCTCATTCCCTCATTTGCTCTCTCTCACTCACTCGGTAACGATTTCTCTCTCAATCATTCACCACCCACCCTACCCTCCCATTCACTCACTCACACACACACACACACACACACACACACACACACACACACACACACACACATCATTCCATATCACATACCAAACACCACCAAAATTAATGCTTTCACCTGTAAAAGCAGAGCTCTGAGTGTTGGCAGGACATATGCAGGATTCTTGCTACTCAGTCGGCCAATCATGCATATGGCTCGCTCTCGGATCTCAAATGCCTCGTCATGCAGAGTGAAGAACAGAGTGCTCAGATTCTCTGCCTGGGCAAGGTGAGGATCAAAGCGTTCGTCCAAACACATCAGCACGCTGTAGCGAATGTCAGGATCTGCAATCATGACAAAAAAGGGAGATAAGTTCAAAATCATACTATGAAAAACAGAGTACTGTTAAAAACCCTCTCTCTCTCTCTCTCTGTTTCCTCTCTCTCTCTCCATTTCCCTCTCTCTCCCTCTCTCTCTTTATCCCTCTCTCTGTTTCCCTTTCTCTCTCCGTTTCCCTCTCTCTCTCTTCTCTCTCTCCCTCTCTCTCTCTCTCCGTTTTCCTCTTTTAATGTTTATACTGATGACAAATTAAAAAAAAGAAAACAAGCAAGCATGAGCATACGGACCTGAGTCAGTGGTGCCAACCACAAGCAGTTTTCCCAGAACATCTCCCACGGTGGCTATAGCGGCCACACTGATCTGGTTCTGATTGGTCGCCAGTAGCTGGACAGACGACTACAGCAGTAAATCAGCTAATGATTGCAATGTTCAAAATCCTGTCAATGTCATCTATTTCTGTTTTTATTGAATCTGAACACCACAAACCTATTCACATACACACCTGTTCTTTTGAAATTCTGCAACAGAATACTTGTGTGTGAGCGCATGCACTAACCTCCAACATACAAACTTTAAACAGCACTTATAATGACTCTGCTGAACAACACGGACAAACAAATCACAAGACAAAACACGATGTGTTTCAACATCTTTGGTCTTCTTCAGGCAAGATAAAAAACGCTCAGAACAACAAGAATGAAGAAGAACGAGCAATCACTTAACTTTGTTGAATTTGGCACAAGATGGGCATTCAACACACTTAGACAAAAAAAAACTGAGATAAATACAGGACTTACGTTCAGCAAAGGTGTCAGGAGGCGGGCGCAGGTCTGAACAGCCTCAAGACGTATCTCCTTGTGGTCTGATCCCAGGTAGTGTTCCGCACAGTGTTTCACAAACTGTGTCAGGGAATGGCCTAGTTTTGACCAAACATGACACACAGGTGAAAATCCTGCTTCCACACAAACACCAAAGACATTTGATAATCCTGTTACCACACAAGCACCATACATTCAAAGCAATCGTGTTTCAAACTTCACACTTAATTATCCTTAATTCAGTGCTTGAAAATATTGCTGCTGATATACGACGCAAAGCTTCGATTAAGACCAAAAAAATCACTTGCAAGTATTAAAAAAAAAAAAAGAAAATCTACCCATGAACAATCCCTTGGGTGTGATAAAACCCCTTCATTTTGACTGATGTTAAACCCCGTTGATGGTTTGTTCACTAGCCTGCTTGCTTGCCAGCTCAAAAACAAACTCATATACTTTTTTCACTTGGTGACAATACACAAAAAACAAAACATGCTTAAAGCTTCAAATTTTGGACCTTTGGAGAACACAACTGGAAAGACATAAGCCACCACTTAACCCTCTGCCTACCGCATGACTTTGTGCAATATGATTATGTAACTCCGCAACACATACACACCTGCTGTAAAGAAACCTCTATAGAAAAATTGTTTTTAACTTATCTATTCAAATAAAAGTAATGAAAAAATTTCAAAGACATCACTCCATCCAAAACAGCCATTTTTTCCCACATATAGTGAACTGGTACACGAGCAAAAAAAAAAACGAACAGACTAAGTCTACTTCGGTGTTCTCGGTGCTAAAACAATTTTCCCTAAATTCACTGTACCCACAGAATGTCATGGATTAGGAACATAGAGTGATTTTCCAAGTCTAAACAAAGCACTGAAACCTTCAGGAACAAAACAAAGTCATTCTGTATGGTATGCACACTAAATAATCAACTTTTGTTGTGAAGAAAAAAAAAAACAACACAAAAACTTCAACAATTTTGTTAAACTGAAGGCATCACGTACAAGATTTGTCTTCTATCTACTGAGGAGAAAAAAAATAACAAGAACAGATTGCTGAATACTGGACTTTAGATTGCAACGGAATTCAACAAAAAATGGACTTTTGCACAAGTGCACTGAGCAACCCCTCCCCCCCCCCCACTCCCCGCCGACACACACACACACACACACACTGTGGTGATGATGTACCTCTTGTCCGGCTCCTCTTTGCTTTTTTGATAACAGGCAGTTTTTATTTCAGGCCAGAGTTTATGTTCATCCTTTTCTGCGTGCTTTTGTGCAGCAAATAAATTTGTTTCTCGTTAAAAGTCTGCCAAAAATTCTTCTGAAATCAAAAGGCCAAAGGTGATGCTCCTACAGGCAAATCGTGGGACACACTCACTCACTGACCCGGTTTCCTGGCTATCAAAATGAGGGAAACTTTGGGGGGGGGGGGGGGGGGGGGGGGCTTCACTTCTTGTAGCCAACCACTCTAGTCAACAATTAAAGAATCTCTAGCAAATTTTGTTTTTCAAATTTGGGCCCAGCAATGGGGCTATTCGATGTCGTCATTATCATTGCCCGAATCATTATCGATTCGGGCCTCAAAATCAGTCAGCAGTCGATCTTTTATATATAACTAGGTCAAGATCGACGTCCGAATTGTCTCAGTTCAATCTTCTTCAAGAGTGTAGCCCTCAAATATGCTCTCTTCGTTAACATCACTAAGAAAAATGAATTCTGCAAGTTGCATAGTTACTTGATTCGCCATTTTCCCAGAAAATCTTCATGAAAAAAAATCCAAAATTTGAACATTCATAGCAGCGGAACTACTCCACCAAAACTCATGCAACAAGAACCAAAATGGCGTCCAGAAACGTAAGTACCAGAAGACTCTTCTGTCACAATTGCATTCTGGGATGTGCGATGGTGAAAGCTAAAGTCATTGACCGAGTATTCAGCAGTCGATCTTGGTCGATCCGGTATTCAGAAAGAGGAAATCTCACAGTTGATCTCGGTCGATCTGGTAGGCATTGGGTTAAAAAGTTAAAAGGTATTTTTCCAGGTAACTGCCGGAATAGCTCAGTTGGTAGAGCGCCTGACTCGTAATCTTGGTGATCCTGGGGTTGCGGGTTCGAATCTCTGCTGGGGCGTTTCGGTACAGGGGGATTTTTCCCTCGGAGTTAACATTGGTTCCGACTCCATTTCCCATACAGTCCTTTGAATGAGACTATAAACCGAGGTTCCGTGTGTGAACGCACGCATAATATCTTGCACACATGTAAAATCCCATCACCAACTTTCGGAAGAGAAGGCCAGTTTGGCCGTTGGTATGGATGACACGTAACACATAGCATGCACTTGCGTGAGAAATGGAAAGAATGAAGGAAGAAGTAAGGAAACTGAGTGAACGATATTGAACGATATTGACTGGATGACACGGGAAACGACTGAATGAAGCGCCAGCTGGCAGCTCTTGAGTCGGCACTACCCAGGTAGGCAGCCCGTTGTGTAAATGAGTGTTGATTGTAAAGCGCTTAGAGCTTGGGCTCTAGCCGAGAATATAGGCGCTATATAAGTATTCATCATCATTATTATTATTATTATATAATCTCTGTATAATTTCTGTGCCTATCTTTAACTGCTTTGTGTTGTCACAGTACAGTTTTGAAAAAAAAAAAAACATAGCAAATAAACAACAAAAAGCCAACAGTTTTGGAAATAGCTTCTATACCTTCAAAATCAAAGCTGCCCAGTGTGCGTAGAGCCAGAGTGATGCTGGTCACATCATTAGGTTCTGCCGCAGCATTACCTGCAGAAAAGAAAAGCAGCGCTTTGGGAGAGAAACTCAAGGCCATTCACTGGCTGCTGAACAGTCCTTTTTGCTATCAAATGCCATAGTCATAGTTAAAAAAACAGCAACAACGCTAAACAACAATACTGACAGCACTACAGGAAGTGATACTTTAGTCAAGAACAATTACTCTGTCTTGCGATGAACTGGAAGCATGGGTAGCTCCCTTGCTCTCTCAATGTTTACTTGGGTTTCCAAGTAAGACGTATGCTTACTGTCAGGTAGGACAGAGGCATATGTTTGCACATGTTAGCACAAGAAAAACAGCCTGTATGTCAATGTCAGTGTCACATGAAAACCTACTTGCAACAGGGACTGAGGCTCCTGGGTGACGCAAATGAGACCCATGAGGATGTAGCTCAGCATCTTCAACAGTCCGTCTTGGATGTCCTTCTTCAGCTGGGGGATTTGGGTGGCCAGCTCTCTCAGAGCAGCTGTCAGGGCTGGGCTGCAGACATAGTGTCACACTTATGTGTCAATCAGCAAGCCGGGCTGCTGACACAGTGTCACACTTTTGTTTTAATCAGCTTCACTCAAATGTTTTGAGCATCCCCATCCCCTGCCACCATCTTTTCAATTTACTCAGCAAACCTGGGTACAACAGACTTGTAACACAATCTTGTGTTAGCTCTGAAGGGGGCAGGGGAGAGAGAATTTCTACTCAAATTACCCCTTATGACTCATACACACATCAAGCTGGTGACATAAACACCCCATGGACAAAGCGTGCATGCATGTGTGTGTGTGTGTGTGCATGTGTATGTGTGCACGTGCATGAAGTATACATGGGAGCGTGCATGGGAGCATGCTATTGTGCGTGTGCTGTATGTGTGTGACAGAGACGCACACACACACATACATACACACACACACACACACACACACACACACATATATGCACAACATTCACAAGCACACACATCCCTGTGTCTCCATCCTCTTTACTTCACACACACACACACACACACACACACACACACACACACACACACACACACACACACACAACACACACACACACATACATACACTCACACACACATCAGATCTGTTTACCATAAAACTGTCATTGGTGTACTTTTCAACAAAAATGAGCATGTTTTCTAAAAAGAGTGTGGACAAAATTCCGATTTTTTTGTATAAGTAGATTATGATATTTGTTTCATTTCCACCTGCCATCAAACAGCAAAAATTTCTTCTTCCAAGTAGTAACCATCTGTTCTTGCATGAACTTCAGTAAAAACAGATTCTTTCTTACACAAACTACTTTAAAACCCGATTCTTCAGCATACATTAGAACAAATTCATGCTCTCTCGTTGCTGTTTATCCCCCCATCGGTTTCAGGGCACGTTGTCGAACAGACACTGACAAACATGATTTCATGCATGATAGATAACAAGAGCTGGTCAAAGTTCCTGCAGTAGTTGTATACCACAAGTGCAAATACCACTCAGAAACTTGTCTGTAGACTTTCTTTTCACTTATGTTTTTTAATTTGTCATATTCATCATATATTTAGTTTCAAAATGAGGTGACGGCAGGTGGAAACTGAAACAAATTTTTAAAGGAATTCAAATAACTCTGTCTTTTGACATGGACAAACATATTATATGACAATACATGGCACGTTTCGACCTCTTCGGTCTTCTTTAGACAAGATAAACAACATTCAGGACAATGAAAACCTTTCTTCTCAAATTCATCACAAGATGGGCACTGAATAAAAATGAGGCCATAGGAGGAAGAGAATGCCAGTTACAACAGTAACGACAATCATACTAATGATAGCAATACAGCAGCAATACTGATAATGAAAAAAACATTGAAAAAATAATTTCTGCCAAACGTATGTACAAAACAGAGCAAACTCTTATGGCATAAACAGGTCTGACATACACACATATACACAATTACACACCTCAGGCCTGTAGCAAACATGGACTCCAGCAGTTCCTTGACATTGGCAGTCATTTCTGGCCCCATGGCTCTGGCCAGCATACTGATGCAGGTGAACACAGAGGGGTCCACCACAAAGTTTTCTCGTTTTCCTGCAACACAGCCCAAGATAAGTAGAAGGACACCAAAATATTTTCATGCCATATTACATACAAATAGGAGCTCAACGTTTTTGTAAGTCATACGCTTAAATTAAAATGCTGAGGGCACAGTTTAAAATATTATGGGACATCATCAACCTCTTCACTGCCTTGTTGACGAACAGCATTCGTCATAGAAACGTCATCTGCTACGCTTAGTTGACGAATGCTGTTCGTCATGCTTCAACACTTTTTTCTGTTTGATCCAGCATGAGCCTTAGCAAAATATGATAGCAGCGAAAATGTTAAACATTAAAAACGTAACATTTCAAGAACAGTTCTCTGAAGACCCAGTACTAATTTCTTTGCCTTTCAAAGCAGTTCTCTGACTACCCAACATTAATTACTTCGCCTTTCAAAGCAGTTCTTCGACGACCCAGAACTAATTTCTTTGCCTTTCAAAGCAGTTCTCTGACTACCCAGTATTAATTACTTCGCCTTTCAAAGCAGTTCTTCGACGACCCAGAAATAATTTCTTTGCCAACAGATTTCCTTCCCTTCAACAGGCCACCGGTGGAACAGAAATTCCATCACATGCATCAAAACACCACTGTCAATTACATTAGAGAGATTGTTCTGATGACTCACTTAGCCGAGTAGTCTTTGGGAGGCAGTGAGGTGCGAATGATCTCCATGACTCGTGGCAGATGTCGGAAGATCTCCCTTGTATAGAGATAGCCAGATAACCAATGGCTTGGAATGCCTGAGTGCGGTCACGGTCGCGCTTCAACGAGGCCAGCAAGAAATTGATGGTCTCAGAGAGGTAACTGAAATGAGAGAAAATAGTAAATGTTATCCAAATGACATACATCTGTGTCAGAAATGAATACAACCATGGTAAATTTTATCCAAACGACATATATTAGAGTCAGAAATGACTATAACCCATATAAACTCCTCTAGGCAAAAAAAAAAAAAATGTGATGGACAAGGTGTAGAAAGAAAGAGACTGTGTGTGTGTGTGTGTGTGTGTGTGTATGTGTGTGTGTGTGTGTGTGTGTGTGTGTGTGTGTGTGTGTGTGTGTGTGTGTGTGTGTGTGTGTGTGTGTGTGTGTGTGTGTGGATGTGTGTGCTTGTGGATGTGTTCATGTTTGTATATCTGTAAATCATAGGACGACAGTGACTTCTGACAAAAACTTAAGATAAATTCCTTTGCAATTTGTCTCGACACATGACTGCAGTGTGTCATTATGAACGGTCTTGTCCATACCATCATCTTGTTCAAGGTCACACCATGAAAGCACTTACCATCAACATTCCCATTCAAGAAATGATAATAATAATAAAAATGGTCTGTCCTGGTCTGAAACTGGGTGGTATACGCAGACATGAAAGTGTAGAGATCCAGGGAGGAGGGGGGGGGGGGGTGTGGGGGGGGGGGTCTGCAGGATCTGGGGGCAATGCACCTGTAGGAAGGAGGGGTGGCTCAGGAGCAATGGCCTCTGAAGCTGCGGATTTCTGGCAGTTCATGAGGTGTAAACTGGCTTTTCCTGGCATTTACTTCATACTTTCAACACAAGAAATCCACTGCTATATGAGCAAACTTTAAGCAAAGGGTCATTTGATGACCTATACATTCACTGTTAGTCTTGCAAGCATGCACACACACACACACACACACACACACACACACACACACACACACACACACATACACACACACACACACGCACGCACACACACAGAGGAATACAAGTGCATCACATATGCACATTATGCATACAAAACCCTGCAGACGCTACAACATCATAACTGTAACTGTTTTTATACCACTTCTACCTTACTGCAAGATTTTCTTCATCTACACTTTTGAACTGAGAACACTATGCCATCAAAACGTCACGCCTCAGACTCACGCGCGAGAGAAGACTGCAGGGTTAAAGGCGGCCAATCGTGGCAAGGCTGCCAAGAGAGCTTGCTGGACGTAGAAAGCGCGACTGGCACGGCACCGTAGCATTATGTTGCAAACCTGAATGAAACGCATGACTTTTAACATCAGCTGCAGACTAAAAATGACAGAAACACCTGAACATCCATCAACTGCCCTTACAAAATCACGGCAACACTGAACTCACAAATAATCTGAACAAAGTCACACTAATACTTAGCAATTAACAGGTTCTTTTAAAAACAGTCTTAATCTACACACTCAGCCGTTTCAAATGCTGACATCCCCTACACTCAGCCTTACATATACATGTCATGCAAATACCTAATCTACTGTTCTGCTCTTTCATTTGGAAATAAAATGTCATTTCTATCTTTAAGATGCCTGAAGCATCCTTACACAATCAAATCTACCTTCATTAACTCTTAATTGAATACATTTCAGTGGATGCTTCAACATATGCGTGAATCCATGCAGACGTGTTTGTGCTTGCGTGTGTGTGTGTGTGTGTGTGTGTGTGTGTGTGTGTGTGTGTGTGTGTGTGTGTGTGTGTCCTTGTGTGACTGAGTATTTGTCGATGCATGTTTTGCTTCCTAAGTAATCTTTCTCCTGCATCTCTTTAAGTGTATGCGTGTGTGTGTGTGTGTGTGTGTGTGTGTGTGTGTGTGTGTGTGTGTATGCGTGTGTGCATATGCGCGCGCGCGCATGTGTGTGTGTGTGTGTGTGTGTGTGTGCGCGCGCGCAAGACATGCATGTTTGTGGACACATTTTGCTTTCTATGCAGTCTGTTCTTTTATCTCTTTCAGTGTTTATGTGTGTGTGTGTGTGTGAATGCAGGTGTGTGTGTGTGTGTGTGTGTGTGTGTGTGTGTGTGTGTGTGTGTGTGTGTGTGTGTGTGTGTGTGTGTGTGTGTGTGTGTGAAACAGCCTGAGGAAGGGAAGGTAGCAGTCACATCTGTATTTATCGCAACTATATTCCATTCGTGCATGTCTGTCACATGCCTGTGAGCAAGTTTCTGTCGCTGCAAACATTCCAGTGTATTGTGCTTACCTTGTCAAAGTTTGACTGCATCAAATCTCTGCAGCATTTACTTTCTGACACAGGAGCTTTCTGAGAGGTGTTCTTTCCTCCACTGCTGAAGATGGCTAGGGAGACGACTTTCTGCTGTAACTGCTGGAGTGCAGACACCGTGCCATTGGATCTCATTTTGGAACCCATATCCTGCAACCAGAGATCCTGATACCCAAGAGACGCATTTTGTTTTATCGATGAAACTAAATTCGATCTTAGTAAAACTTACAAAGTCAAAAAAATATATATATATCCAGCTTTTACATTATTAAATTTCCATCCTAAACTTTTGTGGGGTTCATGGTTCAAACTCTGGTTGATCTGCTGAGCTAAAAGTATGGTACTGAACCACTTCAACATGTTTAAATATTTTCTAATGTATGTGGGTGTAATTATGCAAAAGAGCACACACACAATACAGACCTGTAGTAAACATAATCAATTAGTGAGAAATGGAAACACACAAATGTGCCCAGAAAGCACATTCAGGATATGGAGTGTGGTTGCCTAAAACATTTTTTATTAAATCCCAGTCTCAAATCAAGTATCAATCCCTCACCGCAGAAAAGCAAGCACAGAAAACATACAGTTAAACACATAATTCAGTAACATCTCCCCCCACAATTTGTTCCACAAATCATGTTAACGTGATGAGTGAAAAAAAACAGCTATCTCGATATACTTCTAACTGAACTAAATTCAATCTTTTAACTATTGACCTGTCAGTCAAGGGTAACTACGTTTCATTTCCATACAGGTGATTTGGAGATGGTTGAGCATTAAGGCATGACTTCAGGACCACTGTTTCAATTCGGATACAGCACAAAGCTTTGCTTCACACCACATATACATATATATTAGAGAGAGACACAGAGAGAGGGGGGGACAGAGAGAGAGAGAGAGAGAAGACAGAGAGAGAAAAAAAATGACAACAGTATCCAAGTAAACAAGTGTGAATGGCAAAATCATCAGTGACACAAAAAAATTAACAGTCCACCTAATATGGTCGTGGGTGATTCTGCCACTCAAGCGCTGTTAAATTGACAATAGTAACTCAGACATCAGTGTAAATCATGCAACTGACTTTGAAACTGATCCAAACTGAACAGGAATTAGGTAACTATATATGAGGGATCGCCTGTGATGTTCAAACTAATTTTTAAAGAACGTCTGAAAGCAGGTGAGTGACCACAAAGGCGAGTCACAAACATGAACCCAGACAGACACATCCACTTCTGATTTATAGGTAAA
>JADBJO010001914.1:220000-327500 GCA_016801955.1 Conus betulinus | reverse complement strand
TAGGGGGGAAGAATGGGATCATTCTGAGAGATTTTTTCATAACAAATTTCAAGATTAAATCTTCTATGGAGTTAACCACAGTCACAAGCCAGAGGACGGAAGATGAGCTAAGCTCAAAACGTCTCCTGCTAACGAGCATCCGTTTTCCTCACCAACCTTTGGACTAACTGTATGACCATACTAAATCATACATCCATCTACAATTTGTTTTAACTCACAATTCTCATCACCTAAAGTGGCTTGCTATAAAAAGAATAATTCAGATGCATACAGCATAACGTCTGGATAAAGATATATTTTTTCAATCAAATAAACAATTCATCTATTTCCACTTCAGGCTTATAATGATTTGCGTACGCACCCCAAATATAACCTAATGTGCACTTCAGAATCAACTAGAAAAAAAAAAAGGATCCATTTCCAGTTTCACTCACTGATGCGTGTCTCCGTCCCTCATTTCGATCAACATTTGAAAGCCACTCCAAAGCTCGACGCACTTCAAACTCCACATATTCTGCAGCAAAAGTACCAGACGAAAGGGCCAGTACTCCCATTGCCTTTGCAGTCATTTCCATCACAACAGCATCAGTTGATGGCATCATATTTCGTAGGTAGTTTGCAAAGCGACTCATGCGTGTTGAAACACTACCAGCATCCACCGATATCAGAGCCACTGAAACAAAAAGCATGACGCTGATAACACTACTATATGTCTTAATGAATACACCACTCCACTACTTTCTAAGACCCTACCCAAGTGCCAACCATAACACAGATCACAAAAAAAAAGAAATTGTAATCGTCTTTATGACATTTTCAAACAATAATGTAAAAAGAAAATCTGAAACACCCCCTTATGAAGTCAATAAGGAGCTGATGTGCTCCATTTTTTTGCTTCATACACACACACACACACACACACACACACACACACACACACACACACACACACACAGACCAAATATCAAAACCTGACAAAACTATAACGAATCCAGACACAGTTTGTCACCTATTGTCAAAATCCCGCCTTTCCTCTCGTTCATGTCAGTGCTGGACACCATTTCAAAGACATGATGGTTGAACTCATCCAGGAACAGGGTGATGTCTGGCTGGGGCAGCTCCTGAAGATCGTTGGCCAAAAAATGATACAGGTCTTTGGCTGTCTTCAACCGCAGCTCCTCACTCCGATTCTTCAGACCAGCCACAAACTGGTGCATAATCTGCTGTGTGCTGCTCGTCATCTTGGCTGGGCTTCTATCCTGCTTCAATAATAAACAAAACATGATTATTCATACTCATACACGCACGCAGACACAAACACACATGCACGTGTACACGCAAGCCCACCACACACACACACACACACACGCACGCACACAGACAATCATAGAGGTGGTCAATATGACAGTAGAACATTTACAACAGCGTTCACTGCACCATAGTATTTGACGACATGAGGCAACATGCCTGACCAAGATGATCTTTCAGAATGAGAACGAGAACTAAAATGTGATGTTTTTTCTCATTTTACGCAAATGCTTTTATTCGAATCTGACATAACACACACACACCCCACCCCCTGAATATTAGGACAACTACAACAAAATCAAGAGATAAGGGAGCTAAATCCTATTACCAGCATGCATCAGTATTCCCTCAGTCATTTTGGCTGATCTCCACTGACTATACGCCACTTCATCTGAATGGGATATTATCAGCTACTTTCCTTTCTTTAAACAGGCAGTGATGTTTTTTGCTCTGAAAAACTTTTTCCACCTTTCTTCAGATCTTTCACCAGTTTGATTATAGCTATTATTTCCAACCACTGCGAAAAAAACAGCCACTTCAGAAACATTAATGATTAATAATATACGCACATATGGGAGAAAAGGAGAGGGCCTGCGGTGGCAGCTTGTTTCTGATGCGTCCCTCTGTAGGACACAGCACAACAGGCAAAAATGAAATGGAGAATAACCAACCAAAATGTACACATGTGCATGAAGAAAAGAATGTACAAGTGAGAGACAGGCAAAAAGCAACAAAAGAGGGAGAAAGAAAGATACAGCAATATGTATGTTTATTCGAAAATATAGGCTGAAGTCCCATTTGAAGGGATGAACACAATGACAAACAAATCAAGGAATGTTACGAACACTAGTGTATAAAACAAACATGATATCTGTGATGGACATCTACATTACAATAAAGTACTAGACAGAGCTCCTATCGTCACACAAAAAATACATGCGTCCATGACTCCATGACCATCAGGGAAGTACTTAGTTCATAAAAAAAGGGTACACAGTGATGCACTATAATTCAGAGCTAGACAAACCATTTCAACAAAAATCTTAGACAAATGTCAGCGAATCGCCCAGAGAAACGTGGACAAACAAGTCACAAGACAAAACACAACGCGTTTCAACCTCTTAGGTCTTCTTCAGGTGAGACAAAATATAAGATAAGATAATGTTGCTTATAGCCCAGCCGACCGCAAAGGGCCATATCAGGGCTGTCACCACGTTAAAATCAACTCACAGGTCATTCATCCACACAATTCTTTAAAAGACATCGTCTAAAATCTCATCCAAAACTTTGTTAAAAATCTTTCCACTGTAAAATCTCAGATCCGATAAAAATGTTAACCTCTTTCAAGAACTCAAAGATCGCGTCAGGCGGAACATCTCTGAACAAGGTTTTCATGGAATCTGCTGTAAAATGTTTGTGTCTCACATCGTGCAAATCCCAACACTCTAAAAGAATTTGTTTCATTGTGAGTGGCACATGACACGGAATGCACCAAGGAGCTTCTTCACTCTTTAAAAGGTATGAATGGGTAAAATACGAATGGCCGGTGTGCAGCCGGCACAGAACTGTTTCTTCTTTACGACCACCAGACGAAGATGAGAGGAACTCCTTTAGGTTTGGACGGATCTGAAAGAGTTTGTTATCCGTCTGTGTATTCCAATCCTCCTGCCAGAGGTCTTTTTACATAATCGTTAATTTTGGGTTTCAATCTGAGCAGGGGATAGGTGTGTTTGACAGTTTCTCTCTTGTGGCATTCTTGGCCAAACGATCCACCATTTCGTTCCCTCCGATGCCAACATGACCAGGAACCCAAGCCAGAAGAATGTTGTAACCCTCCGCTGTCAACTTGGTAAAAAGGTCAAAAAAGTGTAAAAGTTCGGGGTGCTGAAGGTTGCGGCCAGATATGGCCTCCAAGCCGACAGCGAATCCGACAAAACCAGAAAGTCCCTCTTTGGAGACTGTGAGATTATTCTTAGTGCCAGAACCAGAGCTGTAACTTCAGCAGAGTAAGCAGAAGCGTCTGAAGGAATATGTTCTAACGTATTTGAGAAGGAGCACCAGGGCAGTAGGCTGCACAGGCCACTCCATCTTCAGACTTGGAACCGTCAGTGAAAATTTTCTGATAGGATGGGAGTTTTGAACTCAGCTCAGCATACAACGCCTTGTATGCCAGAGAGCTGGTGGACTCTTTGCGAAAAGCTGCAAGATCAAAACGAATCTCTGGTGTGAAAAAAAAGGTCCAGAGGCTCATCTGGAAACTTGGAAAAATCAGACACAACTCCTAGGTCTAGACCTGCATTCCGTGCGTGAGGCTGCATACGAAGGCCAAACGACGGAATACAGGTAGGGTTGTTTTCGAATTTGCTTTGGAACTGAGGGTCAAAGACACAGTCATAGGCAGGGTTTTCTGGTTCAGAGAACAGTCTGATATAGTAGTTCAACCTGCGGTTGGACAGTGAGGGTTCACCTGCCTCTGCATACAGGCTGTACACAGGGATGGTGCGGAATGCTCCAAGACAGAGACGAAGCCCTTGATGGTGGATAGGGTCTAAGAGTTTGAGGTAAGACGGTCTTGCAGAGCCGTACACAGCACAACCATAGTCCAGTTTGGAACGGACCAGGGCTCTGTAGAGGTGCAGCAAGTTTTCTTATCAGCGCCCCAGTCAGTGTGTGCTACGACCCGTAGAATATTCAGAGCTTTCTGGCAAGAAGTTTTGAGGTTTTTTTAATATGGCTGAGAAAGTCAGTTTTTTATCAAAAACAACCCCCAGAAATTTAGCTTCCTTAACAGCTGGAATGGTGGACTTATCCAGAAGAATTTCAGGATCAGCAAAAAATTGACGAAAACTGTGAAAATGGATTGACTGGGTTTTGTACGTGAAAAAGTAAACCCGTTTTCCTCGGCCCACTGTTGAATCCCTGTTGACACACAGTTGGAGTCGACGCTGTACGCTGGCGTAAGAAGCTCCAACTGCGTACAGCGCGAAGTCGTCAACGAACAAAGAAGACTCAGAGCCCTGGCTTACCGATTTCACAATGTCATTGATTTTAATGCTGAAAAGGGCAGGAGAAAGGATGCTCCCCTGAGGTACACCCAACTCCTGCCCATGGATGTCCGAGAGTGTAGTGCCAACACGCACCTGGAACTGTCGATCAGCCAGGAAGTTTTCGATAAACATAGGCAGATAACCACAAAAACCAAGTTTATGCAAATCCATAAGGATCCCTGATTTCCACGTGGTGTCATACGCTTTTTCTAGGTCGAAAAAGATAGCGACCACATGCTGCTTATTGACAAAGGCGTTGCGAATGGTGGTTTCTAGACGGATTAAATGGTCAACTGTCGAGTGGTACTTGCGGAACCCACACTGTTCACTGGCCAAAAGGCCGTCGGTTTCCAGCTTCCACATCAGACGGGAGTTGACCATCTTTTCCATCAGCTTACACAGGCAGCTGGTCAGAGCTATTGGGCGATAGTTTGATGGGTTGGTAGGGTCCTTTCCAGGTTTGGGGATTGGAATGATCAGGGGCTTTCCGCCAGGAGGGCGGGAAGCACCCTGTGGTCCAGATATGGTTATAGACTTTGAGAAGGGTCTGGAGACAGCTTTCTGGAAGGTGTTTCAAAACCTGATAATGAATGTCATCCAGACCAGGGCAGAGTCATTGCAGGTTTGCAAAGCTGATTTAGTTCGCTGATCGAGAAAGGCAGATTGTAAGCTTCAGAGTTGTCTGATGTGAAAATTGTATGAAGACTTCTCTCTAATTTGCTTGTTTCTTAAAAAGGCTGCAGACTTATTTAAAGATGAGGAGTTCTGCTGGATGGTGGAGGCCAACAGATTGGCAACAGCTTGTTTGTCAGTGATCAAAGCATCGGCAAGTTTCAGGTGATGAATGGAGGGGTTGGTGTTCTTCCCTTTGATTTTTCTGATGATGTTCCAAACTTTTTTCTTCGAAGTTTTAGATGTCAGCCCGGAGCAGAAGTTTCTCCAAGACTGACGTTTACTGATTTTGAAAGTATGTCTCGATTTAGCACGGAGTTTCTGATGGGCTCTGGCGTTAGGACCAGAGGGTCGTTGGTATACCTGACGCTGAGCCCATTTACGTACTTTTGAGATTTGTTGGCAGTCAGAATTAAACCAGGGTGTCTTTGGCATTTGGGGTTTGTTTGAGGAAGTTGGAATGGAGGTCTTGGCGCATTTTTTATGAGGATATTGGAAACCGTTTTCTGCGGGATCCGGACTTGTAGAACTTCCTCTGTGAGTTCCCCTCGGACAGTTCCTGCAAACAGATCCCAGTTCGCCTTGTTGAAAATTTAGATGTTCTGGAACAGTGCGGCTTTCAGTTATTTTGGATTTTAGAACAATTGGAAAATGGTCACTCCCATGCAGATCGTCAAGTGCCGACCACTCATAGTCCAGGACCAGCGAGGGGTCGCACACTGACAGATCCAAACATGAGAGAGCACCAGTAGCAGAGTGGAGGAAGGTTGGAGATCCATCATTAAGACAACACAGGTCAAGCTCTGAGAAGACGTTTTCCAGAAGGAGACCTCTCTAGACGAAGTATCAACGCTACCCCAAAGAGGATTGTGCCCACTGAAATCGCCCAACAGCAAAAAAGGTTGAGGAAGCTCCTCAATCAGGCTGACCAGTTCTTGTCGACTGATGGATACAGAAGGAGGCAGATATAGACAACAAATAGTGACTGTTTTATGCAGAGAGACTCTGGCAGCTAAAGCTTGGAGGGGAGAACTGAGGTAGACAGGGCTAAACAGAAGAGATTTGTGGATAAGCAACGACACACCACACGTCACTCCAACTGCAGAAGACTGTGCTGGTTTAGAAAGAACATTAAAACCCGATAAAGAAAAGATTTGTCAGAGCGTATCAGAGTCTCTTGAAGAGCTAAGACAGCAGGTTTTAAATGTTGACAGAGGAGCTGCAGCTCTTCAAAATTAGAATTCAAACCTCGAATGTTCCAGTGAGATATTGAATCCATGAGGATGAGAGATGCCAACAGACTTCTCAGTCCATTACTGTCTCATCATCATCCGACTGCAAAGGAGAATATGGATTGCGTGTTTCCAAACTTGAATGTCTTTTCTCTGGACTTTTTTTTTTTTCTTGGAAGCTCCGGAGGCAGATGATGGGCAATCCACCTCAATGACCTCTACACCAGAGGGCTTCCCTGGGATCGTGCCTTGATGAGGCACCGCTTGGGGGCCGCGAGTGCCCCTGGGAGGAACAGGGGGTTTTTTGGGGGGAAGGGGAGCTGTTGAAGCAGAGAGTCTCCCAACCTGTGTCTGCTGGGCAGAATGGGAGGCAGCAGGTTTTACGCCACCACCAAGGGAGTTTATCACAGGGGTAGCGGATTTCTTGCCTCCGCTGGGGGCAGATGGTTTCGATTGCAGAGTCTTGGAAAAAACAAAAGGTGTCTGTCTGACAGGAGACAGATACTGAAGAAACTTGTTTCACAACCTGAGAGTATGACTTGTTCGGATGCGGCGGACTGCCCAGAACCAACCTTTTTGCCTCATGGAATGGAATCTTTCTTTCCGTCTTCACCCTTTGGATACTACTTTCCTGGCGCCAAACCGGACACTCTCTAGAGGAGGAGGGGTGGCCGCCTCCGCAGTTTGCACAACGCGCCGGATGAACGTACGGCATCTCATGGCTCGGTTGGCAGCAGACGCCACAAATCTCCTCCCCAGAGCATCGATCCCGCACATGGCCAACTTCTGGCACCGGAAACAACACATCGGGGATGGAACATACAGGCTAACCTTGACGTTCAAATAACCCACCTTGATAGACTGTGGCAGCGATGGGGTGCAGAAGGTCAGAAAGAGGGTATTTGTTGGCACTCTTTTCAGAACCCTTACGAATTGTGACTCTTCGCACATCCATGACTCCCTGGGATTTCAGTTCGAACCTTATCTCATCCACCGATACTCCTTTCAAGTCTGGGCAGCAAATGACCCCCTTTGAAGAATTTAGGTTCTTGTGAGGTGACACTTTGATTTTTCGGTCAACAAGAGTTGTAGATTTCAGGAGCCGATCTGATTGACATTTTGTACCACATTCCACCAGAAATGACCCATTTCTCAGACGTTTGATTGATTTTAGGTTTCCTGACAGACAACTAAAACCTTTTGGATTGCAAAGGGGCTGAGTGCAGACAAAGGTTTGTCTACATCGGCGCCCTCCACCACCAACCACGAAGGCCAAGATCCAGATTCTGTTCGGATTTCTGAGTCCGAGTCAGAATCATGATCACCATCTGATCTCACTTTGTCTCTCTTTCTCCTTCTGGAAGGGAGTTTAGATATTGAGGCCATGGTATATGATTTAGGAATTCGTCTCTACCCTACCCACCCATCATCGAGTCCAACTTAGGGGCCAGGGCCAAAAACTCTTGTCTTGGACCCCTTCCAGGTTTCAGGAGGGATATACAACAAAGCAGCGCCAACTTACCCTATCCCCCCCGATTATGCCCAGCTCCCGGGAACAGAGAACTGAGCACTGCAGGGGTTACCTTGGCCAGCTGGGGGACTGCCCGTTTGACCTAACCCCATGCAGGGGAAGCCGGTTGACACACACAGGCCCATGTGTGCCTCCTGTCTAGGAGAGGTCCGAGCCAAAGTAATGTGTTGAGGGCGCCGGCCCTCTCAATCACCAGGATCTCATCCCCCTCCCGTCACAGGTCGCACCGCATGGCAAACGCGGCGGATCCCAAGAAGACCACAGAGAGAAAAAGAGCGTGGGAAAGAAGACTTGAAGGGGAGACGAAGATAGAAAAGAGCCAAATAAGAAGGGCAGAAAAAAAGAAAAGGAGAAAGGCGGGTTACTATTAGTCAGGATCCTCACCCTTAGCCTGTCTGACATGGGAAGCCCTACCAGGGGCATCAACTCCTTACCACGTTGCACTTAGGCCAGACAGCATCTTCAACTTTTCAGGCCTAGAAGCATTCTAAAAAAACCTAGCCTATCTTCAAGTATTGATGCCCCCGCCAGCAAAGCCTAAGGGATCACAGGACCATGCAAGCCCTCCGACCACAGCAAGGTTGCAACCCCCGGAGGGAGGTGAGACAAAAACGAATAAAATAACGAAAATTCAATTGGCTTTGATCGCTTCAGATCGCTAAACCATTTCAAGTCATTTACAAACACATGATCATGCTAGGATCTCATTATGTTGTCAATAAAAACAAATTCCCATTAAAAATATGATCGCTAGCAAAACATGCAAATAATGCATAATTCAGCAAAATGCAATGCATGTAAAAAATTAAATTTCCGCTTTGTGCACAACTGATACAATCTCTTTTTTACCAAACAGACCAAAGTAACAACAGGTTAATCAACTCTTTCATACCCAGTTTAAAACAGTTTAGCCACTCAAACAAGAAAAATTTTTTTTTTTTTTTTTTACACAATTTCAAATGTTTGTTTCCATGGTCAGTTTACCTGGGGTATAAGTACACATTTATTCAGTAATTCACAGGAAAAATATCTGTTAGTGGGAGTTCCTTCTTCCTCCCCACTAAGACCTGAAAATCTTAAAGAACAGCTATGAGTGCTCTTTTTGTGCAGATACTGACAAGAGGTGTCATGGTATTAGCAACAGCAGAGTGAAAAAGTGTTGAACATTAGTTTACTGAAACGATAATATATGAATAAATGCATAATTTCCTAGCATGAAAATTTATGAAATGCTTGATCCTGCACACCTGATACTCTAGTCTGGGTAGTAATTCACATACACTCTTGATGTGATTTGATCAGGAAAGATTTTGTCAATATGAACGCAGAGAGAGAGAGAGAGAGAGAGAGAGAGAGAGAGAGAGAGAGAGAGAATACAATGTCTTCTAAAGGGTGTTAAAGGCCCTCCTATTAACTTATGCTTAGACTGCCAGAGCTCTTCTTATTACCTTTTTCACAAGTCTTAATAGCACATTCATATTTGAACTTTTTCTTCACAATATCTTGTTGAGAACAATTAGCTCTATTACAACCACAGGCAGCTGTCCTGGCACACAAAGAGAAAAAAAATACCAGCTAACAGTATGGCCAAATGATAAACACAGACTTCGTACTCTAACAGGTCAAGAAAATTTGAAGCTAGCTACAGACTGCTACAAGCAAGAGTTTGAGTCATGGGGTTTTAATCTCTCAAGAAATGATTACCTCTATCAGAGATCAGAACTGGGGATCAGTTTGCTAAACAAACACCAAGTGACAGTTCTCTAGTGTTGAATAACTAAAGATTAGAAGACAGGAGGAGCTTGGTATAATGCTAAACACACATGACCGGTGCATGTTTCAGTGAGAAAGAGAAAGACAATTGTCTGAATTTGGTGGGCTGCTACGAACAGTCCGTGCTGCATGTTTGTTGGTGTAGGTATTTTGACTCATTTATTTCAGTCTACAGTCTACGTAATCTGTACCCTTTCTCCACCATTCACGTGTCTCAAAAGGACGTACAGTAAGGTATGCTGCTTTTCATGTTGATTTGTTTTATTGTAAACTCTACCATGGAGGTTATTTGTACACATGCATCTGATGATTTGTCTGTCACTGATGTTACAATAAACCATTCACCTGATGTAAATGTAATGGAGTGGAAAGCTGTAATATGGCCCAAAGACAAATTTTCTAAAGTTTGATACAGATCGTGATCCAATGGAAGATCTATCAGTTTGACAACAGTGGAGACCTGCACTCATGCCAGTGCCTTTCTAATTGTTTCTGATCACTCATAGTCATGTGCTTCAACCTACAGTCAGTGCTTCTTTTGGTTATTTTTCTTTTCGGACTAAAGCAATGTACAGATGTAAAATGGTATGACAGTCCTGACCCCATGGTTGATAATATGTAACTTTTAAAACATTTAATCTTTTCCTTGTTTTATCAATCGAATTTTCAATATGTTTTCCAGTTCAGCTTAGGAGTTAAAATACCCCCCAGGAACTTAACTTTTTGTTTATATTCCAGAATCTGACCATCCAGCAAATGCATGGGCAGAACTGTTGGTTTCTCACCATTGTTAAACAACATAAGAAATGATTTTTTCTCCAGATAGTTCTAATCCATTGTTCTTCACATATACTGATAATTTATCCAATTCCTTTTGGTATAACTTCTGTACAAAGTTTATTGTTCTTTTATTGGAATGTTTCCTTAATGAATAGTTAATCCAAATGTGATATCATCTGCATACTGAACTACAAGCGTTGCTTTTGACACAGATTTGGGAAGATCATGGATCAGGAATGTGAACAACATGGGAGCTAGAACTGATCCCTAAGGAATACCCATATCTACATTCCTAAAGGATGAATAAGTTCTTCCAATCCGTGTACATATGCTTCTTTCTGTAAGGAAGCTTTTAATGTAATCAAACATTCTCCCAGTTATACCAACATTTTTTAATGTGTACAGTGGCCTTGCATGCCACATGCAGTCATTGGCACTTTTAACATCAAAAGAAACAAATATATTACCACTAAATGAGAAGTGAATACTGGATGTATCCAAATGCACTGTCACAGGTCTTTCTGTTGAAAATTCAGTTACTGAAGAAATACTGATGGATTCCAGTACAGACTTTCCTAAGAGGTCTAAAAACATATCATACGTTCAACCAATTAGAAACTACACATCTGACTTTTATGTCACATTGTAATATTGATATTACTGCCATACCAGAATTTCCTGCCGTATCTCCAATGCCTCCTTAGGAGCACCTAAATGCTTCTTTTGATTACAGATACACTTTGTTAAAGAAAAGTGATAATGTAAATATTTTAACAACTCAAGTTTGTAAACATTTAGAAAACAGCTATCCAAATCATTTAAAGTGTTTGCAGATGAGTCGGTAATGGAATCCTCTGACAGTGGTTCTGGCTTTATAATACCAACTTTAAATGTCAGGAAATCATATTATTTAGGAAAGAGGTTTTCAATCTATACCTCAGAATTATATGTATGCAATACTGAAGGTTTTGACTTATATATGATACGCCAATTGCTCTCTATAAAATTTTACTTTGTGTTGATTCTAAACCTGTTTTACAATCACCAGAGCATTGGGACTGCAAAGCTAGAAGAGAGAATTTTGTTTTTTTAATAAACCATCTACTGCATTGTTTCATAACTCTAGGCATAAGAATTGATTTTTGTGTGGAGTCCCATCTCACTGTGGTATAAAGTGGAATGAAACAGCAGACAGTCTTGCAAAAGAGCAAATAGAAATGCTGAAAATTTGCTAAACAATCCCTTAGATTTATCCTCTTGTGAATTAATCCAAATTATTGAAAAATATATACATAAGCAGAATATAAGTTTGTTTTTTTTTAAATGGCTACTTTACCATCATGCCCAAGGCACATTGTTAGATTAATTCATAAATTAAGGCTGAATACTTGAAACGCTAAATTTTTTCTCATGGTATGACTTGTGTCTGCAGAGAAAAAAACATTTCTGTACATCATTTTTTGTTTGAATGCTCTGTGTTGACCTCGCTCTACCAGGAGAAAGGTATTCAGATTACTAACTTTGATCATGTCAATACTGTCTTATATGGTTCATATGTTGCTGAAACTGCTATGGTTATTTCCCAGTCACAGGTTGCAAAACTTTTATAAAGATCAACAATATTGAGTTCCACTAGGGTCTTTCACTTACGTAAATACACATGTATCAATTGTAGGTTTGAAAGTACTAGCGTGGATGATAAGGTAAGTGTGGAGGTATTTTTTTTTTTTTTTTTTTTTCTTGTTTTTCTTTTTTTTTTTCCCCCACTTTTGTAAATACGCATGTATCAATTGTACGTTTGAAAGTACTAACGTGGATGATAAGGTAAGTGTGGAGGTGTTTTCTTTATTTTTTTTCTCATTTTTCTTTTTTTTTTTTTTTTTAAATAACTTTAATAAGTGTCTAATATCATCTGGCTATGAAAAGATATTAAACAAACCACTGAACGGAAGTGAACTGAACATTCTTGAAAAAATAGCATAGAAATAACTTAATCAAAAACTAAAGGAAATGCAATCATAACTTCTTTCCAGAAATTCAAATACTTTCAATAAAGAGTTATATTCTGCACTAATGCAGTTTCCTCACGATATTGCTATAGCATGAAGCATATTATGTTTTTGTCTATTTCATGTTTTTTAAACACCAAGTTCAATGAATAACCTCCTAATTTGGGAAAATGCAACTGGATTTTTCCTTCAGCCCAAACACTGCTGTTCATCATGTGCAAGGGCCCTTCATGCTTATAACACTGTAACAACATTCAAAGAGGGTGATTTTATATTTGCTATCTCAATTTCTTTCTATTGCATCTGGAAAAAACCTGTGAATAACTTAAAGCATGATCACAAACAGGTAATCATACACTGAGAACACCACATGCAAAATCAAATAACTCTGTACAGCAATCTATCAAATAACTATGTATAGCTATCTACTTGTGAAGCAAACCTATTACCTTAGAATCACTACTGGGTATTTTTTCATCAAAAGTGAGTGTATTTTCTGTATTTAGTGTGTGCAGGAAGCTAAGGGGGGAAGGGAGGGATGTTTCCTCTTCCAAATACTTATAAGGGGGTGGGAACAAGGACAAGGAGTGGGAAAATGATTCGTTTTCACCTGTCACCACAGCAGAGGATTATAGGATACCTGATTTTTGTGTATTTTTTTTTTATTAACTGCAGTAAAAGAAAAGAAAAAAAAAAAAGCTTTTCCATACAAATTAGTTTCAAATCCGATTCATCAGCACACTTTGGCTTAGATTTATGCCCTCCCCGCAGCCCCTCCCTTCCCTTTTTCCTCCCATCCCCATCCCCTGATATTTGAAGGCCTGTAGACATCTCTTTTGTTCCAATATATCAGCATGTTGTTATTGAGGCAGACACAGCCTGAGGCAATTTCACGCACGAGAGCTAGCAAAGCACCCAAACTGACACACCAAGACCACACCAAGGTTAGATGCCCAAAATGCAGTTACTGTTCAACAACTTCTTATCTACATTTTCCAAGGTTTTGTTAGGTTTTTTTCCTTCTCGCTTCACTGCATTTTATTGCATTTCTGATATTTTCATCAAACATACATACAAAATACAGCGACATCATAAGGGTAACCAGGTCCCCAGAAGAATTACAAAAGAGCTGACATGAAAGTTTTAAACTTACTTCAGAAATGGACTGGATTGATGAATTATCATATGCTCAGTCTGATGCAAGTAAATTCTCTGCTCTACACCTTAGTGTGACTCTGATGTTGCATCACACTAATGTAAATGACAACAAAAAGGATCTGGTTTTTACCCTTACTAACACTGCTTACAGGTGCATGATACTAACACTGCTTACAGGTGCATCTGTCCATGTGTACGTGTGAATGCATGTCTCTGCATGCACAATACATAGGATTATCAGGACTCATTTTACTTGGAAAGACACTCAGCATGCACACAAATGTCTGCAGATTATCACTAACACAGAACACATTTGTCTGATGACTCCATCATCACTGTCAGCTGAGCACCTATTTGCACACATGATTTATTAACTATCTTCCCTTCGTATTCCACCCTGTAAGTGTGCGAGTGCAAGAGCGTGGAGAGAGAGAGAGAGAGAGAGAGAGAGAGAGAGAGAGAGAGAGAGAGAGAGAGAGACACACACACACACAGTGACACACACACACACACACACGGACACACACACACTGCATCAATGGGAGTCCGTTAATGATGCTGCATCAATGGGAGTCCGTTAATGATGGTGCATCAATGGGAGTCCGTTAATGATGGCGCATCAATAGGAGTCTGTTAATGATGGCGCATCAATGGGAGTCCGTTAATGATGCTGCTTCAATGGGAGTCCGTTAATGATGGTGCATCAATGGGAGTCTGTTAATGATGGCGCATCAATGGGAGTCTGTTAATAATGCCGCATCAATGGGAGTCTGTTAATGATGCCGCATCAATGGGAGTCGTTAACGATGCCGCATAAATGCCCGCATCAATGGGAGTCCGTTAATGATGCCGCATCAATGGGAGTCCGTTAATGATGGGAGTCCGTCCTATCAAATTCTTGGAAAGAATGGCAAGGACAGACATGTGCCTTGATAATCTAGCCATACTTCTTTCTGTTCTCAATCTCCTTCTTTGAAATAGGCAGTCAGCATCCACTGCTGATTTTGCTGCGCTTGGGGCTTTTGGGGAAGGGAAGGGGTGTCAGAAGGCAATGCAATGTACCCTTCTTCCTCTTTAAAGCAAGCAGCCAACTTCAACAGGCTGAAGATTCTGCTACCCTTAAGTGGACTTGAGGCATCCAGGACAGAACAAAAGGTTGAGAAAGGGTGTCAAGTCCACAGTCCAATACTTTGCTGATGATACAATGTGCCACAACAGCATTAACATAACAGTAAAATAATCAGAATAAGCTTGAAGAAGATAAGGATGAACTTGAAGTTGAATGCTGAGAACCAAAGTGAAAAATACCATTCAACAGTTAGAGTAACAACCTGCACATGACAAAGTGCAGAAACACCCTGAAAAAGTCTTATAAATACCTTGCATGGACACAAACTCCAGATTGTGGACAGAAAAAAGTACCCAGGCATCAACATCATTCCTGACTTAACTAGGATGCTCACATCAATAACATGGTGAACAAGGCCAACAAAAACTCTGGGCTTCCTGCAAGCAAAAGAATATGCATAAATAAAAAGAAGACATTGCCCTGATATGACATTGTTGCAATACACAAGCCCAGTCTGGGATCCCCATGCCAACACCAGCATTGACTCAAAAATCCAGAGTTGCGCGGTGAGATGGGTCTGTCTTAACTATTGTCTAACCAACAGATCTGAAGACTTGATGTTTAAGCTCAAAACTCAATGGCCTCTGTTAGAGACTGGCATATATTGATATAACGGTCCGCTTTGCGACCATGTATGGGCTGCCAGCGATCAGCTCCAGCCACATCCCAACAAGCTGTCACCAGAACAGTCACTACCAGTTAACTCCTTTGCTTACGATGTCTGCTGCCACCTTATGCAGTAGTCCACCTTCTTTCCCGCGCATGATACCTGAAATGCGTCGTCAACCGCAGGAGGTCATCACAACACCTTTGTTCAACTCCTTCAAAGGGTGACTACAATCACACACATTCTAAGACTATCACTACTATCAGGTCTGTTCTCCTACCCCATCCAACCCCACCCTTAACCTCACTGCATGTCCCCAACTCTTATCAGATGTCCTCAAGTTTTTTGCAGTCGCTTTCCTAATTTGTGGGTAGCTCTGCTCCTGGATGAGGCTGGATTGGGCGTTGCCGCACCTAAACCAATGGTACAAGCACTGCCTGTTGTAATTACACCCTTTCTCTGTCCCCCTTCCCCATCTAACACTACTTTTCTCTCATTTTTGTTTTGTTTTGTCTCATTTATTGCGCCAGACAAACAGTTTGCCACCCCAAGTGCAACAGAATTTTCAACCTGCTGAAGTTGGCTGCCTAACATGGAGAAGATGGGGTCAGTGAATCAACATACATTGTAATCAGACCATCCGGTACATTATCCCCAGCACTGGCCCCAGCATCAACCTGATGGTGACCCAAACCATATTGTGCTGCATTTACCATGACCCTTGGTGGGAGATATGGAAATTCTGAATGCATGAATGCATGAATGCAAAAGGTGAGAAGTTGTGGGGAATCTGCATGAAAAGGAGTTAAAAATTTTTAAATCATGCCAGCCAGTGATGCCATCCTGGACTGGTGAAGTTCCACACCAAAACGAACTGTTTGCCATCACTTCCAAAATACGTGCTAGTGTGGTATGCATTTATGGCATGCCGGTCAGCTAGACAAACTGGGAGTCAAAATAAATATTTATTTGGGAATTCACGAGACTGCCTCTCGTGTTTACATTTGGATATATCTACTCCTGATGGTCTTCCCTTCACAGGACTACAGACGAATTACAGAACGGAGGACAACAAAAATCTGCATATTTCTGACAACACATGATATCTGTGATACAAAACAGCTAATACTTAGTCTACTCACGTCAGTGCTCAAGGCAATAATGACCTATTAACACAGTGCATACTGACGCACATGCTGACTTGTGTGGTACAGTATATGGGTTGATCGACACAGCCAGCCTCCGACGATAAAAATCTCGCACGTTTGTGACTTTTCTCGAGAGCATCGTATTTCACTTCTGTTTTCCATATTGTAATTAAGTTTTCATCTTATTTTCCAATTTTTATTTGATTTCCTAAATGTCTTAATTTTATCAAGAGATCGCGCTTTTTCTTTTTTTTTTTTTTTTTTTTTTTTTTTTCGTTTGTAATTTTGATGAAATATTTTCGTCTGCTGATCAATTTCCGGTCTTATCAAACGCGTGTTTAATGTGGCTGGGTGTACGCTGGCAGACCGAAGGCAATGCTGCTGTTACTTTACTTCATATAGACCAACATTTCAGTTTATCTTCGCACAGCTTCAAGGCGTGATCGACTGTGATAAGATCAAAGATGGCAGACCAGATGGTTCAAATGACTGTTGAGCCGATTTCTAACGGTGACTTGTCGTATTCGCATAAGCAAAATGGTGTTGATGAAAAGTATGATTCAGAAGTTGAAGTCAATGCACACGCAGAGCCCGAGGCATCTAGTTGTGAAAGCTCACAGAACAGTGAAACGCGATCAGCGTTTACAACGTACGTGTTTGCTCTCAGACCATGGTCTTTCACAGCTTCCATCAGTCCAGTGGCTCTGGGTTCCATTCTTGCATATAAATCAACTGGTTCATTTGATCCACTGATATTTCTTACCACGGTGTTCACAGCGTTATCGGTGCATGCTGCGGGAAATCTGGTGAACACCTACTACGACTACATGCGTGGAATCGACAACAAAAAAAAGTGATGACAGAACATTAGTTGACAAACACTTGTCACCCCAAGACGTTGCGTGGTTTGGAGGCTTGTTTTACATCTGTGGGTGTGCTGGATTTGTGTTGCTTACAGTTTTATCTTCAGCAAAGATGGAACACCTTGCATTGGTTTACTTTTGTGGGCTGTCCAGCAGCTTTCTGTACACTGGAGGTTTAGGACTGAAATACATTGCATTAGGAGACCTTGTGATTGTGTTCAGCTTTGGGCCGCTCACAGTCGTTTTTGCCTACCTGACACAAGCTGGCCAGTTGTCACTTTTCCCATTTTTGTATGCTATCCCCATCGCCCTGAACACAGAAGCAATTCTTCACAGTAACAATGCTCGTGATATGGACACGACAGACTAGCAGGCATTGTTACTCTCTGGCAATTCTTTTAGGCCCTTCTGGTTCTTATGTTCTGTTTTGTGCCCTACTGTTCCTCCCATACATCATCTTCATCCTTTTGGGGCTGCATTTAACACCGTGGATGTTTTTGCCTGTCAGCTCAATTTTTCTTGCTTTTAAGCTGGAGAAAAAATTTAGACGCAAAGACTTAACACATATGCCTCAACAGGTCGCTAAGCTAAACTCTTTTATTGGCTGCCTGTTTACAGTTGCATGTTTCTTAGCTGATAGTACTAGCCTCCCAACCTTAGTGAAGCAGTGAAACAGAGATTAGGAGATTTATGTGACATTTGGATTGTCTTCCCATGGAGAGCATGTTGTCAGATGTTAGCACCATGAAGTTGTGTTGGGTTTGTTTTTTTTTTTTTTTTTTTTTTTTTTTTTTCTCCTAGTTTCATGTGTCCAAGTTTTTGTGGATTTTTCTTCAAAGTTTTGTCATGGCTAACTCCTGTCATCAAAGGCTCTTTTTACAATTCATGCTTGTCATCAGACTTCTGTTTTTAAATTGCAAAAGAAGAGCTCATGATCATCAGTACTGCTGTCTGCTGTGCCACACACAGTACCGACTGAACTCATTCTTCCCCAGGATCATCAGGACATCAAGCAAACAAGCACTCCTTTGATTCATCGGACGTGGGTTGGGGTGGTGTTTTTTGTTGTTTTTGTTGTTGTTGTTGTTTTTTCATTGAAACTAGTTTTTCTTTCGTGGTTTTTGACCGTTTTACAATATTTTTCTGAATTCCATGAAAAATGGTTGCCTATTATACTGTGTGTAATGGACTAGTCTTGTGTTTTGTCAAAAGAGACATTTTCACCAGTTCAGGAAAGGAAACAAAGCTTCTGGATATTGCATGAAGTTAACCCCCCCCCCTTTCAGGCTTCAGTGGCTCATTTGAAGATGGGGTTTTGAGCAATGTGTTTTCTGTAATGCCCTCAGGGTCAGAATTTCATTGTTGTTGTTTTTGGCTTTTGTTTGGTTGGTTGATTTTTTTAATCATCGGGAGAAAAAAGTTGGGTTGCAGCAGAAAGAAAAATAGGGTTGGTCAGGATTCTGTAACCATGTTCATATAGGTATGGATGCGAAAGTGTGTTTTGTTTTTGTCCAAACTTCAACTTAACTAACTTATAAATGGTTTTGAGGTCATGTTGCTTCCTAGATGATTACATCATCCACTAGGCCAGCACCCCTCTCCACAATTGGAGTGAAAGTTTCGATGGGGCGACAGGGGTCATTCTGAGCATCTGACTTTGGACTAGGGACCGCTTGATCTTATTCTTAAAAATGAATGAAACACTTTGAGCGGATTCAGCTTATCATCCAAACCTTTTTTTTTTTTTGTTCTGCCAAACCAGACACAGCTGTCAATGTTTACCAAGCACAAATTTTATATCAACTGCACCACCGAAAAAGATTTCAAGCAACCATGTATCAGCTTGTCACTCATTCTGACCTTTTGTGTGTCTGCTTTTGTGAAAGTGACTTTCATTCAGTTCTGATAAGTCTATCCCAAACCATGCTGCGGATGAAAAAAAAAAAAAACTTAAGTTGGTGCCTAGAGCGGCGTGTGCTCAGTTTTCAATGTTCTAGGTAGGTTGGATGTCAAGTGAATCCATGGTAACACACCAGGACATAGAGAATAGTCACCAACTGTGCACGGAAACCACAGATGTGAAGTCCAGATGTTGTCAGTTGATCAAGAGAATGAAATGAAATGAGGCTCTTTGAAGTTTTGAATCTAACTCTGATCTGATGTTGAAAGATAACGGTTTGAATGATTGTTTTGATTCATTTTTGTTGTATCGTATGTTTGTCACCAGTAAAAAAAATCCAGGTCAGGCTCTTTCTTCTCTTTCTTTCTTTTTTTTTTTTTTTTTATTTAAATGAAAATTTCCCAGACTGTTAAAAGATACATTTTTTTTCCCACAACCATCCTGGCAATTGTCTCAAAGATTTCCAAAACCGCTATTGACTTTCCTAGTGCAAGGACATATTATCCTTAACTTTTGTTTTCAGATGAAACATTGCAATCAGACACCAATGTGTTTGTGTGCGTGTGTGTGTGTGTGCGTGTGTGTATGTGTGTGCGTGTGTGTGTGTGTGTAAACTTTGAAATGTGCTGCAGCCATAATAGTTTAATACTGTCTCTCTGACCATCTCCTTGAATCTCTTGCAGACACACTCACAGGCACACTTTTCCTCCTCTCTCTAGTTTATAATTTGTATTGAATTTGAAATACAAATTGAAATGAATATATGTGATTTTGATATGTTGACTGACCAGTGACATGGTTTTGTTGCGTTAATTTTTGGCAAGAAACATACTTGGCCAAAATGATATAAAGTATTGTTAAGATGTCTTGGTGGTAAAATTGCTTTATCAGCAGTAGTTAAATTTTTTGTTTTTTTTGTTATTGTTGATAATTTAACCTTTATCAGACGTCAATTTTGACTACACAGTCTGAATATTATGGGTCCCCCAGTGCCTTTACATTTTAGCCTGGTGTTACTCAGTGTGTGTTTATTTGTTTTTTAACCATTCCCACACATAGGTTGCTCTTCCTGGTGGACCACTGTTTGTCAAAACCATTTCAAGAATTTATACTGTAATGGTTGAAGTGGGTCACTCAGTGGGCTTCAGTACTTGGTCACCACTCTTTGAAGTATAGGTCCACCAGGACCAGCGTTAATAATGCAACTGAATATTTCTTTCCTTTCGATATACAGACAAATGTTTCTGGACATAGAGTAAACTGCAGTAAAAACGACACCAGAAATTTCATTTGTAAAACGATTCCATAGAGATAAATTTTTGTGTGTGTCTGAATTCAGGAGTACCCAGGATAAGATAAGATAAGATAATGTTGCTTATAGCCCAGCCGACCGCAAAGGGCCATATCAGGGCTGTCACCGCGTTAAAATCAACTCACAAGTCATTCATCCACACAATTCTTTAAAAGACATCGTCTAAAATCTCATCCAAAACTTTGTTAAAAATCTTTCCACTGTAAAATCTCAGATCCGATGAAAAATGTTAACCTCTTTCAAGAACTCAAGATCGTGTCAGGCGGAACATCTCTGAACAAGGTTTTCATGGAATCTGCTGTAAAATGTTTGTGTCTCACATCTTGCAAATCCCAACACTCTAAAAATATATGTTTCATTGTGAGTGGCACATGACACGGAATGCACCAAGGAGCTTCTTCACTCTTTAAAAGATAGGAATGGGTAAAATATGAATGGCCGGTGTGCAGCCGGCACAGAACTGTTTCTTCTTTACGACCACCAGACGAAGATGAGAGGAACTCCTTTAGGTTTGGACGGATCTGAAAGAGTTTGTTATATTACTACTCATCAGCTGTGTGTGTCTGAGAGGATACATGTACAAATTTACTGTTCTAATTTTAGAATCCCTGCCTCCCACTTGACTATTTGTCTGTTCTGCTGGGTATTTCCATAACATTATATTAGAACCACTTTTCAGTCAATACTCTCAGTGTGGTAGTTGTCGTGTCACAGTAAGCATATAATTAAAAGCAGCAGGGTGAACCTTGCCCTGACCTCTTTTGTTGAACAGCCATCCATGCTCAGAAATAATCTTTCAACACCAGATAGTTATGAAGTAGTAATGATAAATAAGTTTGATTAGATCATTTTTGTCATACCGTGTTGATGTGCATCATCACTGCCTTAGTAATATTTGGGTGAGCTAGGTTACTGCAATTCTGTTTTCTAAGGTCTTTTGGTAAAACAAATTAACCATCTGCAAAGAATTTGAGGTGCCAGAAGAAGATAGCAGTTCTCGCTTTCGGCCATTTTGGTAGTCAGTTCTGCCGTGCATGTCTGCCTCATTCAGCACGTCATTTCTTCCCATACACTTTGTTTTTTTCCAACAGGAAGCCCGTAAGATTGACAGTTTGCCAAGTGAAGACTGTTGGAACGGGAGAATGTAGATTGAGTTCTCTCTGCATCATATGACTGGAACCAGCTACGGCTACACTCTCTCTTAGTCTCTAGTCTGTGCAACGTCTCATCGTCACCCAAAACTGAGAAATACTCTTTCTAGTCAGTGCAATGTCTCATCATTGCCCAACTTTGGAAATAATCTGAAGACATGCTTTTCGACTAGCATTCTCCTGATCTGTGTTACATGATGTGTGTGGTCATGGGAAGGTCGGGGAAAGGGCTGAGGAGCAAGGAAGCGGTTTTGAATGCGTGGTTTATTTTGGGAGAGGTGGGTAGACAGGGCACTGAGTTGCTAATGCAAGACATTGCACTCTTGTATTAATCATTATTGTTATAATATTTGTAAGTAAGTGTGTAGGCTCCTTCCTTGGTGAGCTCATAGCACTTAATATGAACATTTGACACACCATATAGGATCAAATCAGCAACAGTGTTTCTACTCCTGAGGGTACATGTGCATAATATATAAAACAAATAGTGGGTTAAAGTTGTATTTAGAAGAAAACAAATGCTGTTCATTTAACAAGTGGCTCAAGACAGAGAAAATGCCCTGTTCAACAGGTCACAACAGTCCTGTGTAACTGTAAGTCATCAGTGAAAATTTGGGGGGGGGGGGGGGGGGGGGGGGTCCTTTGAATCAACATGAGTCTTTGTTGACAATAGTTGGTAAAAGTTTGAACTCATAAAATCTTCAACAAATTTTGCTAGCTTAGGCACCAGATCATCTATAATCATTTATCTATGGAAATCTCTGATAATATATGAAGTAATACATGCGCCCCTGTGTATTAGGGTCTCTTCCAACATCATTGCTTTCTGATAGTTTTATGTAGGCTGTTCGCTCTTTTCTGTCATTGTCACTCTCGAACAGCTTTGTGTATGTGTGTGTAATATGGCAACTAGGTGGTGAGTTTGTACACACTCTGCAAAACTGATACCACCACCTGTCCATTCTGTAGTATTGGCCATTAAAGCTCTTTTTATCAGTTTTGTTGCATTGAACTTGGAAGAGCTTTGATTGATGACTGCGGCAAAAAAAAAAAAATTGAGCGGATTATCTGCCACTATCAGCTTCGTTATGCTTTACCGGCATTACGGATGTTGATTGTTAAGCATTCATGTTATCAATTGAACCCATCAATAATGTACATAATTTATTATGTAGATATTGTCTTTCTTTGTTTCTTTTTCAGGATTGAAGCTTTTTTTGCCCTTTTTTCCACTCTTCTTCAGCGTTCCAGTATCTGGTAGCTTGTGAACACGTTTTACCCTGTTGGGATACTCACACTATACTCAAGAGTACAGTCAGTTCGCTCCGACTTTGTTGAGTGCAGAAATTTGTGGGAAGATGGTGTGGAAAAAGATTGATAAAAGATATGGTTGACCGAAAGGACAGTAGACGACAGTACAGCAAAGGAGGAGACAAAGTTGCTGAGAATGAAAGAAAAAGGGGACGTTACTAGCACAGAATGTCCAGAAGGTGGGGGAACTGTTTGTACAAAAAATCCCCGGTATCCCCATGGGGGACTTTTTTCAGTGTAAAGGCTCTTTGTGACTGGTTGGGTTCCTGTAATGAAACCCATGTATGATGTTCTGATGCACTTTCACTGATAGATTGTTGTTTCCCTGTGTGGCCCATTCCCACTTTTGTCTGTTTTAGCAGATCCGTCCACCCCCCAAGAACTTTTGTACCATCTGTCACAGGTGGCAGAAAAGAAAAATAAGATTTGTGCAGATTGCACACAGGTTACTCTTTTTGTTTTTACACATACTCATACAAAATGTGAGGACATCCATGGCACATATCAATTATCATGTGATGGTCTACTCACTATGAAATAGTTCTTGCAGAGCATTGGAAATTTGTGTGATATTCAAGTACTTCACACAGCAGACTCTTATGAAGATCTTGTTCAGAGATTTTCCACCAGATGTGGTTTTTTTTTTTTTTTTTATTAGTTTCAAAAAAGAACTCCTTTTTATTTATTGTAAGATTTTTTGATAAATAGATATTTTCAGCATGATTGAAATAGCCATGTGTGTATATGTGAGTCTGTGTTTGTGTGTGTGTATATGGTTGTTGTCACTTAAACACATGGAATACAGTTTGATATGGTGACAGCTGTTATGGCCCCTGCAGTTGGCTTTTTTTTTTTTTTTTTTTTTTTTTTTTTGGAAACTCCTTTTTCCTTTTTTATTTATTGTAAGATTTTGTGATAAATGGATATTTTCAGCATGATTGAAATAGCCATGTGTGAGTCTCTGTGTGTGTAAGTGTGTGTATATATATGGTGGTTGTTGTCACTTAGACGCATGGAATATATTTTGACATGGTGACAGCTGTTATGGGCCCTGCAGTTGGCTTTTTTTTTTTTTTTTTAAAGGAAAGTTGAAATGTTACAGTATATGATTATGCCAGCCATTATTGAATCTGGCAGTTGGGTAGTGGACTATAAAAACACTGTCCAGAGAGAATACTAGCTGTCCATGCTAAAGTATATAAGCCCGTGTGGCTTTTTGTTGTTATCTGGCAAAAGTGAACATTGTAGACTGTCTGGAGTGGATGTTAGCACTCTGAAAGACTTCAGTATCAGTTTTACCGTCTGGCTCTTTACCTTTTTTCTTTTCGGGGGGGGGGGGGGGGATTGACGTGTTTTTCGTTCATGATGTGAAAGGTCACGATTGAAAATAGATTAACCCATAGGGCTCTGTAAGTATTGATTGTATCCTCCCCGTCCCCTCCCCCACCCCCTGGGAAACTGTGTGCTTGTACTTTCCTGTTTTATGTCACATGCTTTAATCCTGCTTCTCCCTCCCCCTTTCTTTCTTCATCATGGTCATCCTCAGTTGTTTTGTGTGTGTGTGTGGGTTTTGGTTTGTTTTTTTTTTTTGTTTTTTTTTTTTTTGGTTGGAGGGAGGGTTTGCCTTTATGGTCTATTCTTGTCTTCGTTCTAAAAGGTCTTTGCACTTTTTCTCTTGTAGATTTATTTATAACACACCATTTCTTTTGTGGTAATCCGGTGATTTGGTTGTGAGAGACTGTACAAATGGTCAGAGTGGATATGTGCTGCACGTTTCGTGGGGTCATCTCAGTATTTGCCCATATTTATTGCAGTTATGCTTTTTTTTTTTTTTTTTTAATTTATTGGTTGCATTTGAATGCTTAATTTTTTTTTCTCATCAGCTTTTTTTTTTTCAACTGAGGGTTTGAAAAATGAAGGGAAATGCATATGCCCTTGGTTTTGTCTGCCTCAAGGATGGCAGTAGGTGTGGTATTATGTTATCACAGTTATGAATCTTAATATGGAACTTGTAATATTTGTTTCATTGTCGTTACTTTTTTTTTTTTAAACTGGGCAGATCTGTTTTTCCTAAATGGTGTCAGACCCCCAAGAAAAAGGCCCAGTGTTATCAGCTGGGCTATAATAGTCAAACAAAACTGAAACACTAAAGAGATGTCCTGTCATACCAAACATCCCAGGGTTACTTGTAAGTGCTTCTGTTGCAGAGTTTGGTGTGGTGTGTGTGAGACAGAATTCAACATGAAATCGCTACACTGTGGTGAATGAATACTAAATTCTATTGTATTTTCTTTTGCTGTGTGACTTTGTCAGTTTAGCGTAGCACAATAGGCTTGGGACTTTCCTTTTTAGGGATGTCTCCATGTTTGTTCTGTGTACCTCTCATCTGCAACTATATAAACGTGAACTGGCATCATAAGTTACTTTCCTTGGTTTATTGATTATATGTTTAGCGTTGTATGCTGTATCATGTCAAACTCTTTAAGCTGAAGCAGTCGATGAGTTCTGTTTGGCCCAAACTTTTTGGCCAAGGCAGTGGAAGGCACAGATTTGATCAATCAGCTGTCACAGTATGCAGGAGTCCAACATGGCACAGCACATTAAGCCACCCTGGTGGTATGAGCAGAACACACCATCTGTCTCCTTTCCACCCCTTCCCCTACCCCAGCCCCATCTCCCTTCCCCCTTCCCCATCTCCCTGTCTGCTATTTTCGCTTCTGTTGGGTATGGGCATTAAACGAGAATGTAACTCACTCACTCTCTGTCTCTGTCTCTCTCTCTCTCTCTCTCTGTGGTGTACTTGCCCACTTGCTCTATTTCATGCTCATTTGTTCAGGGTTTGATTTACAGATTTGAACAAACATTGCTGTAACTGAAGATTTTTGTTTGTTTTTTATTGTTAGCCTGAAGATATCAATTGTATGAAAATATTTTTATCTAGGCTGCAAATGACACTTGCAAACCAACCCTTTTTAGATATAAGCATCCTGACCCACATAACACACATTACGAGACTCATTCACACAGACAGCAAAGTGCACATAAATTGTGGGTGAGAGGGAATAAAGATGAATTTCGCCTGGAAAAAAGTTATGCCTCCCTGCCAGATTGTTAAGTGTACAAATGATCATTCTTGATAGTTTCAGTGGTGTGTTTTTCTTGGGAGCTTTGATCATGTTTTTGTTGGTGCTTGATAAAAATTTGTTGGTGCTACAAGGTTTCAAGAAACTCATGCTTGGCATGAATGATAAGTGACATTACTTGCTGTGTATTTTGGTTTCTGCCCTTTTCATCATCAGCTCAAAGGAGTTTTCTCTTGCATTTCTGGAAAATATGATCGTGATGTTAGCTTCTCAGGATGAGAGACTTGCCTCTCAGGGTGAAAGTCTCGAATTGTAGAAGAGTTTTACTTGAAAAGTTGACTCTGGCATTATCTCAAGAATTTAAGCAAATCTCTTATTAGATATGGTACCATCAACTTTGCACTCCCAGCTTCAAAGTAAGCTGACTGCAGGCAAAAATTGAAACAAAGTAGAAGAGAAAAGTGACTGTGCCGCCAAAAACAAAAGAAACAACTGTTAGTCGTGCAATCTGTTCGTTTCTTTCATTTGGCAGTATTGTAATGTTTCTTTTTAAGTATGCATGCTTAATTGGTTAATGCATGTCAGTGTATATTTTATCTCTTTTCACAAATATTTAACATGCATACAACACATGCATGCACACCCAAGCTCACACGCACACAACACGCATATGTATACATGCTCAAACATCTTTTTTTTTCACATTGTCAGCTTAAATGAAACACTTGACCAAGTCTTGCTGAGTGCAATGAATGTATTTCTGAGTGTGCTTTTTATATTTCCTCTCCTATTTCTCCCTAACTTTCCCTCAATGCTTACTAGAGCTGAGTGTTTATACTTTCTGCATTTGATTTGTTGGACTGATGGCATTGTGTGCTTTGGTTTATCTGATAACGCAATTTTTTTAATTTATTGGTTATACTTGTGTGGTTTATGACATGTTCACTATGAGAGCAAATCTGGTTCAGAGCTTTAATGTAATCATGATTGTATGTAAATAGGAGTGTGTGTGTGTGTGTGTACGTGTGTGTGTGTGTGTGTGTGTGTGTTCAAATGCTGATAGTGTGAGCTAAATATTTATTATGACTGTGGCTTATTGTTGTGGCTTCATTGTAAATGTGACTTAAGGTTAAGCTATGGTAAAGGAATGGATTGTTCAAAATAAATGTGACCAAGTTCATGTTTTTTTTTTTTTTTTTGTTTGTTGTAAGACTGACCACAGAAATCTCTCTCTCTCTCTCTCTCTCTCTCTCTCTGTGGTGAGATTGTGTTTTTTGAGACTTTGTGTTGCTGCTGATCACTTGAAAGAAAAAAAAAAGTGAAACAGTTAAAGGTTTATCACTCCAAATCATTATTGTTTGTGGTAACTATTTACCTTGCAGATTTGAAAACTTTCCTACTAAATACAAGTTCCAAATCTGCCCACACATATAGCAGTAACAGAAAAAAACAGGAACAAAAAATAATAATCTACCATAACACACACATTCTCTCTCTCTCTCTCTCTGTTCCATGGCCAGAATTCTGAGGTTACCATTGGCAAGGTAGTCCCACCATTCAGGTTGCTACATTTCATCTGTAGGGGGATGATCAGTGTACATCAATACATGTGTTTTAAATTTGTGTCATCCATTTCACTAGCACACAGTAGCCTTGTTTTCTCCAAATTGTAGAAAGGAAACTGCCGAGTATGCCGGCTTATTTACGATTTCCTTTCATACCAATCGATCCAAGTTACCATATAACATATACCATATAAGTATTTGTTGTTGTTCATCGCTGTGCTTGTTTGACTATATTCAAGATCAAAAAGGCTGTGCCGGTCTTGAAGAAATGTTAACTTGCATTCGTTCATTTCTTCAGTTGTTGTTGCTGTGTACTGTGTCAGGCGCTGAGTATCAAGGCTGGCTTGGAACATCCTTTTTGAGGGGAATGCTTGTTTGTTCTGTGTGCTCTGTGTTGGCTTTTCTGTGATTCTGACGTGGAGGGCTATGTACCGCTGATTGCACACAGTTGGTTCCCGTTTCTTAGGATGCAACAGATGGCAGTCCATTGCTGACCTCCCCAGAATCTCAACTGTTCCTTCCATTTACCCTGTCTTCCACACATCTCCCCACATACTGTTGTGCCTTTATCAAACAGATTGGAAGTCACTCCCTATCAAACTATAGTTGATGTTGGTCTCAGGATCTGGCTTATATCAAACACTATGCATGTTACAGACTGATGGTCATCTGAAATTTTAAGGAAAAAAAAAAAAAACGATTGGCGAACAATTTTGTAGTGGGAGAAAAGTGCAGGCTAACAATTCCTTCATCGTTACCTTAATGACTTGTCAAAATTATTTTTTAATGCCAAAATAAAAAAAAGAAACAAAAAGGGGGGTAGGGGGGGGGGGGGGGGTGGAACAGGTGAAAGAAACAAAATGCGAATGAAAAATCAGGTAAATATACTGTAAATATAAAATCTTCACTAGCAGCCTATGAGATGCTTGAAGACAGAACTATCTTTATATCATCTGATCCAAGGTCTTTCGTCTGCTGGGTCGGACTTGTCTGGGAGGCACTGCTGATTGTGTCTGTGCTATCTTGGCATCAGATAGAGACACAGTTAATAATTCTGCAGTATCAAGGGTTAAAAAAAAGATGATTGATCTGTTCCTATTTAGCGCCGAACAGTGCTGTCAACCCAATGACAAATGTATGCCTTGAGGCTGGATATCCATTAGCTCTGTAAACCAGCCTTGGAAAAGCAGACAAACAAACAAAAACATGCCTGAAGCATATCAATTACAGTACCCCCGTTGGCTGGCTAATGGCAATACCAATCATGGAAAATATTGAAAGGGCTTCCACATTGCCTACCGCCTGAAGACAGGCTATTAATAGCACAGAGATCATTGCAGTTGTAAAATGGATAATTCATGCCTCATTACTCTTGCTGTTTTTTTCTTTCATTAATCTATGTTGATTTGCTTTTATCAGCAAAGGTGGTAACCCAAACAAAAATAATTTTCAGGGACATTTTCTTAAGAATATGTTCCTGAAAATTAATTTTTGATTGAGTTATGAACACACACACACACACACACACACACACACACTGTGTGTGCGAGTGTGTGTGAGTGTGTGTGTGTGTGTGTGTGTGTGTGTGTGTGTGTGTGTGTGTGTGTGTGTGTGTATAAACCATAATGTAAAATTACGATATATCAGATTTCTTATGCTTCTAAAACTTTTGTGTCTTTTTAGAATAGCAAGTTCTGTTTCAGTTTCCAAACTGCAAGACATACAGTACATGCCTAGAACTGATAATGAATTTGATTGTACAAACATAGAATTCAATAATACAATTGCAAAGTAAGCACTGACTCTTGTTGAACAGTTGTCACTAACATCAACAATCTATACATCAATTGATCATATCTGGCAAGAAGTATGAGCGCACACAAAATTCCTATCAACCAGCCGCCGTGGCGAAGTGGTTAGCGTCGCGGACTCCTGGCTGGGAGGTCGTGGGTTCGAATCCCATCAGAAGTCATGTGGGTTTTTCTGCCCCGACCGGCTCCCACCCTTCTTTCTCTGACAAAGTCTTTACTATTAAATATGTGCACCTGTACATACCAAACCAACACCTAATCCTATGCTAAACACCTAATCCTATGCTAAATAACTGATTCCCCTGCCCTCTTCCCTTCCAAACTCCATAATGTTCCTGGGTGTCAGAGATGGTGAAAAAAGACATTTCATAAAATAACAAACAACAAGTCATTTGGTTGCTAGATGTCCTGATCCTCAAGGATATAAACACAGTCACAGCACTCACCATACACATCCTCAAGTACACAAGTACACAATCTCAACACCCAAGACAGTTCATGTTTAGTGTCTTTTTTTTTTTTTCTTTATTACATACAATATGTACATGACGTCAATAAAGAGGGCTATCAAGCATCTAAAGTGCTATTCGGTGGCAGAGAGATATATAATAGCTCTAATAAACATGCATGTATAGGTGGTCTATAAACAATGACAACTTGAGAAGAAACAAGAAGTTCATTTACACAAGCCATTGCCATGAAAGACTCAAGTACAAAGACCACGACAAACCAAAGTGAACACACGATATGTAGTAAGCGTATATATATATATGCTTCTTCCTTGCAATGTACACAGCAGCTTTATGTAATGGTTTGGTATTTATGTGAGACAGTCACCTTTGTTTTTTTCCTTGGTATTTCTGTGTGTTTAAGGTATACTGAGAGCTGAACATCTTCAATATCACATTTTGACCTATCAAAATACATTGTTTCATTTCTGTATTGTTTTATTGACCTTTATATATATATACATTTTTTTCTGTTTGTTTGTCTATGGTTATCATAACAGAAAATGCTGTGGAAATGGGACTCAGAACTTGATTAGACCAAGAACGCCAGTCTTCAAAAACAGTTACAATTTGATTCTTCACAGTTCTCTATTCGTACAGCACCTGTCTTACCTTTAATATGATTATGAAAGCCTTCACATTTTCTACTCAAGTTAAAAAAAAAAAAAAAAAAAAACAGCACCTGTCTTACCTTTAATATGATTATGAAAGCCTTCACATGTTCTACTCTCGGGTTTAAAAAAAAAAAAAAAAGCGGCACCTGTCTTACCTTTAATATGATTATAAAAGCCTTCACATTTTCTACTCACACGTTATTAAAAAAAAAAAAAAAAAAAAAAAAAAAAAAAAAAAAAAAAACCAGCACCTGTCTTACCTTTAATATGATTATAAAAGCTTCACATTTTCTACTCACAGGTAAAAATATATTTTTAGAATAGTGACGTCACTGAAGCCGTCTGCCTCGTCAGATAGGCTCCCTCTCAAGAGCTCGTCTGAAGAAAGCAGAATTTATTAACATGTATAACAAAAATCATACGTATGTTTTTTTTTCCCCTTAGTCTTTAAAACTTCTTTAAAATCATACAGCACAAGTTTGCTGAAGGAACTCATCTAATGATCAACTGACCACCAAACGACATTCTACTATAAGGACTAAGTAACCACTGTCTACATCCCCGCCACCAGCCCACCCCCCACATTCACCATCTTCTAAGGATCTTGGCTGACGAAACATGGACTACACACATCACCCCATATTCCAAGAATGCTAGATCAACATTTGAAATCCTCCTGAGAAAACTGTGAAAAGTGCTCTAAAACAGGTTCACAAAAGACAAACTGTTCGGGGAACCCTGTAAGATAAAGGATGTGAACTGACTGGGGCGCGTACACCACTCATCAACAAACTCCAATCTAGAGGCCAAGCTGCCAGGATGCTGGAGCGATGTAAAACCTCCCACTTCCACACTGAACACAGGAAAAGGCAGCGCCTGACCATCATGTACAAGAGTGCACAAGCCATGGCCCCCAGACAATCGTCTTAACTCTTGCAAACAACGCCCACTTAAAGAGTTCATCCTACAACATTCATGGTCTACCAGACAACCACTGTCGCAGAAGGCCACGCCATCAACAAAACCTGTGCAGTGCTAAACACTGGCAGACAGAAGAGCAGAGCAATACAACCCTCCTTTCCTCAGAACAGTTGCTGACTGAACAAGGAGATGAGAAAGTTGTCTTGACTGCCTCTGTTGGTCGGTCCCATTTACATTGATCAACACTAGCTAGACCTGCAGCCACACAGTCAAAAAAGAAAGGTATTCTTCGTTCTTTTTTTTTTTCACCTCCTTTTTAAGATAGGGCCTTTACTGAAGCAGGGGTAATGATGGCAGGGGGGTATACCGTTTGGAGGTCAAGTTCATCAGAGGGTGCTGTTCGGACTAATCTGTGTACGTGTGTGTGTGTGTGTGTGTGTGTGTAGCAGCTATAAATATATATGTATAAAGTAGGGAGTGATGGTGTAAGAGGAAGAGATACTACTGAGTGTTACTCAAGATTCTGTTTTGTTTTGTTTTTTTTTTTCCCCTTGAACTATAAATGACAAAATGAAGAACTGTCACCAAGTGCTCAAGAAGACAGTTTTTTGCTTTGTTCTGTTTTGTTTTTTTTTTTTTTTTTCCCGGGATTCACAATAGAAATCAATTAAAAAAAAAAAAAAAAAACATGTAATCAAGTCCCTAGACCTTTGAATATGCAAATCAAAATATATTCAAGATTGAAGCTTATACACACATCTTGTAATAACATAATCTGTCAGAAACGGAGTAACTACCCATCATACAAAACACCATTAATTAGAGTGCTTTTAAGAGACTGCTGGATTGTAACGTGGCTGATTATACAAAGAATAAAATCAGGTCATCTACGGTAGTCAGTGAAAAATCACAACACCAATTACATGATGACAAAGGCAAAACAAAAAAACTGACATTTAAACCATCTACCTAGTGTTCAATCTTAATTCCACATCGCATCATTATCAATGACTGCTCAGCTATTCAAATGTTCAAATACATCAATATATACTCAATCCTTTAGCATATGTATGATACAGGGGCAGTGCCAGAAGAATGTTTAACAAACAATGATGGCTGGTTAATATATATGCTGGAGGTTTTGTCAGCGAGCTGAAAACTAAAAAAGAAGAAAAAAAATTATTCAACAGTATTCTCCACCTAGTTTTCTTTTGGTTGCTTGTTTGTTTGAACAGCTTGTCTATTTTTTCTGTATGCCCCTTTCCTCACCCCACTTCAGGTTTATCCTTTAACCAATTTCCTATTTCCAAATTTGACATCTTCTAACTCAATGGCACTGCAGCTTGGGCACATTGTTTACACACTGTGACTTGACAAAAACTAAACAAAGTAGAAAAGTAGCATTTTTCTTCATGCACACACAAGCTTTACTCCAGGAGAAACTGCACAACCAGTCACCTCTATGCAGTTCTTCCTCCCCCTTTAAACCCCAGTGTGGTTTTCTCTGTGATAGTTTTTCTTTCGAAACAAACAGCAAAAGATCACCAAAGTTAACGTATTTCCATCATTCATAGCCCCCATCCCAACCCCACCACACCATCGGTTTTCAAATTCAACATCTTTCCTTTCTTTTTTTTTTCAAAACCGATGTCCTTTACTCTGTTGTTTCAATTTAATTTCCAAAGTTGATAGCCTTTTTCCCCCCTTTGTTTTTCAAAGCACGTTACATGCGTATGACATCTGATGTCCTTTACTTTGTCATTTCCACATAATTTTCAAAGTTGATACGCTTTTTCTCAGTTGTTTTCAAACTAGATGTTACAGGGATATTCATTCTGATTTTCAAACTTGAAAATGCCCAACAGTGATTTCTCCTGTTTTCAAACATGATGTCCTAAAGTCGTTCTCCCTCATCTCTAAACTGCTTGTGAGCACAAACCATTTAAAAGCACAATAGACATATATAATGTTCACAATCAAACTGAGAGAGACTTGACTCATGTTGCAGAACATGATACAAAATGAAAGAACTGTATGGCAGTCACAATCATTCACTCACAACAATTCACCTTCATAGCTCCTCCCTGCACAACCTATACAAATTGCACAATATCATGGATTGTGAGAAAACAAGTGGACTTGTAAACAGCTTCGCAGCTACGTTTTAGTTCATCAAAGTTATCAATCGATATAAAAATGGAAAGATTGATTTCATTCAAAAAACATAAAGAGTGTGAATATGTGGGTGTCCCATGTGCATGTGTATACACATTCGAGTTTGTGTATGTGCAATTAATGTTCAAGTCATTCTTACAGACGTCCGTAATATCTGTATACACACATGTATACATATTGTTTTGTGATGATGACATATATATTTACAACTTGCAAACATGAAAGTATCTGTGAAGGTCATTTTCACAACTTCAATTATTTTCATGTTTCTTTTTGCGAACTGAAATGCAACAAACTTTCTTTTTTCTTCAGCAATATTATATTATTACTGTAGATCCTACAAACATGTTCCGTCAATTTCTACTGTGCATTACCACTTCTGCTATTCAACACATGAAACTGATAACCATCATTTAAAAGTCACACTCAGCACCTACTAAAAATGGCATGGTCACAAATTCTTACACAAAACCTGGAATAGAAAAATAGTAGTTCTCAACAAACTTTCAGGAAATTTTGCACAGGAGTTAACGACAGTCTGTTTATACACATCTGACATTTCTATGGTCACAACATTTACAGAAACTGACATTATATAAATTTCAGGACACAGGAGTTAACACAGTATACAATCTGACATTTCCTATACATTTCAGATGACACTAACATATGCGTATGTAACTATCAAGTGCTCATGCGATTCTATCTGAATCTCTATTTCAAGTGCGTGTATTTTGTAACAAAAAGGCTTCCCCAACTTTTTATTATTCTTAATCTTCAAAAACGCGTAAGTCTCAAAGATTTCATTTTTTCCAATGCTTTCAATTTACACCTTAATTCAGTTAAAAACTTTTTTTCCCCACAATTTCAATAACTGACTCTTAAATTCATACCACTTTCTGGGTTTGGATATGACAAACCTAATAATCATTACTGTCTGCAAGGAGCCTAGCCAATGATATTCCATACACAGAGAAAGTTGAGAAACTGAGCATATTGAACATGTGACTTGTCAGCAACGCAGAGTCCATTCTGGTAAGTGACCACAGGGAGGCCTAATACTGAGCTCCCTGAATACTGCAAGCATTAGGAAAGCAAAATGACCAGTCTGGATGCTGCTATAAAAGGAAGGAGGGGGACGGGGGGAAAGAGGGAATGAGCAATGTCTAGGCAATGCTACAGACAAGCAAAGTTGTGATCGACCCAAAAGCTTGAGAGGTACAAATAGCCAAGCATCGTCTGTTTTCACTTTTTCCTGAACAGATGCGATTTGTACTCATAGCCAAGCATCGTCTGTTTTCACTTTTTCCTGAACAGATGCAATTTGTACTCATAGCCAAGCATCGTCTGTTTTCACTTTTTCCTGAACAGATGCGATTTGTACTCATAGCCAAACATCGTCTGTTTTCACTTTTTCCTGAACAGATGCGATTTGTACTCATAGCCAAACATCGTCTGTTTTCACTTTTTCCTGAACAGATGCGATTTGTGTCTTGGATTGTTCAACAAGTTCACATCTTTCTTTTTTTCCGAGATTCCCCGTCCCCCTCCTCCCTCAATATTCCGTGTGCGTGCGAGTGTGTATGTGCGTGCGCGCATGAGAGAGACTGACATTAAGCACTGAAATAGAAGAGAGAGAAGTTTATCCATAACGTTTGTGAACACTGCATGCATCACACTGAATAAAAGTACAATTTTGCATCACATTAATTTTTATCCTTATTAATTTATCGTATTCCTCCTTCAGTTTTAATTCCATGCCCTCATCAGGAAAATGGTCAAAAAGAAATGTACAATAAAACTTGTTTACAAAACAAGGGAAAAAAAAGCGACCGAAAAAAAAAAATCACATAAATCAGCCCCAATCAAATCAAAGCATCCACAATCTGACTTCTTAATTGACTTCATTGGCAACAAACAGAAAAAAAAAACCAACACTGAAAGTGCAAGCAAACAGTCAAGTGTTTTGTACACTGAACTCAAAGAACCCTGTTAACGACAAGTTATACCATACCAAAGCCACATTGTCAAGTCAAAACACAACACCAAAAACACTACTGTTAATAAAGCAAATGAAACAGAGTTTCATATCACAAATTTGTACTGGCTACAAGACAAACACACAACAGTATTACACAATCACCATTCACAGTTTATCTGAACTATCCCTAAGCACTGGCAATGTCTCTCTGCATCTCTCCACTCCACTCCAACAAGGCAGTCAATTTTCAATGCACACCAGGAACATGCAGAGCCTCACACTGAAGACACCTTTAATCTCATTCACCTGGTAACACTCAGTTTCTCTCTCCAACTAGGGAATGGCTGACCAAAAAAAAAAAAAAAAAAAAAAAGCCTATCACGAAATGAAGATACTTGCACAAGTTTGCAACATTCACCACGTATGAGCTAAATCTACCAAAGACTATGGATTTTCATTGATCAATTTCCATCTCTCTTTCCAGTCAACCATACTCAAACTAAGGAACAGCAGGTAGTTAAAGTATACTAATTTGATAAATTAATCTTTCGTAACACTACCTATCACATCTAGTGAATCAAATTAAATTTGCTGTTAGATTTTCATTTTTACTTTCTTTTTATGATGGCTAATAAATTGCAAACTTCTTTTTATGCTACAACCTTTATCAAGCAGTACAGTTTCATTTGACCTTTCTTTATATGATGGCCAATAAATGCAAAAGTTTCTTTTATGTTATAACCTTTATCAAGCTTAAAAAAAAAACAAGATTTAGAGACAACAATACATGGTTTGTTTAGTTTAAAAACTGTGAACATACCTCACCCTCACATCCTGAAGCCTAAATTTATGCAAATGAAAATATGATGACACACTGACAAAAGCTTTAAAAACATTCTAAGAAGTTAAAGTTGGATACATGTTGAAATGATATTTCATCGTCTGCCTCCGTATATGACAATATATACATATATATATATATATATATATATATTTAAAATAAGGTATTAAAAGGAAGTTTAAAATAAGGTCATACTCATGCCTGTTTTGAAAACATCATACACATATGTGTTGATATATATATATATATATATATATTTCTCATGTATCACCCCAAACACTGCTTCAACTAGTCTCTCTGTAATATATGTCTACCTAAAACCCCTTCCTATCTCAATCTCAATCCCCTTATTCTAGTTTATAACAACTGCAATCAAGTTTTCTATTAAATCTACACCAGCATGTATTATTTGGATATGATATGCAAGAAAAAAAAACTAGGAATAAAAAGGGCAGAAAAGGTGTACACACACCAATAATCCCACACTTCCTCTGTTTATCATCATCTGTTGGTGATATGTCAGTTCTACGACAGATATTGTTTCTCCTTGGTCTTCCACATTCTTTCATGTGACTATTTGGGCCTTGAAACATGATTCTTCTTCTGCAATGTCTTCTTTTCCACCACCATCCTCAACTGCACTTTCAGGAAAGCCACTGGACCATCACTAAGCTACTACTGCTGTGGTTTCTGGCGAGAACTAATGGAAACAGTCTCCACTCGATTGCTTGGAAAGATGCTGCCTTTCTGATTTCTCAGGATCAGATCTTCTTCTAATTTATGCAGTGCTAGTATTTTCTTTCCAATGAAATTGGATTCAGTCAGTGAAAAAGATCTCAAGAAATCCGGCAGTTCTTGCCACTAGTCACAAGTGCATGTCCAAAGCCACAACAAAATGAAAGCAGGAAGACGTGGGGGTCCAGTGAGCAGCTCTAGGCTCCCCTCCCCCCCCTTCCCCCTAGCCTGTTCAAAAGGGGTGCAGCTCCTTGTCTGGGATCAGGGGATGAAGCCCCCTGAAGGTGGAGAGTCTATGCACTTTTTTGACGAGTATGAACTGGGCCTTTGGGGCCACCTTATTTCCTTTCCGTTACAACTGGCCATGTTAGAAGGCGGAATGCAATGGAGTTCATTGAACACAAGCTGCTGGGAAAGTTAATTCCTGTGAACAATAGTCTTTCATTCACCATTAAAGGAACAAGAGGGAAAACAGTCAATTTTGACACAACAAATAGTTTGCAACAACCAGAACTTTGTGTGTCTACCCACCCTGTGATATACTTTGTGAGAAACAAAACAAAAATGTCTGTTATTTTTCCAGAGGGCAGGGGCCATGGGACTGAACTGCTGAACTAATCCAAGCGTTCAATAGCATTTCTTTCACGAAAGGTTTCACTGTAGTACAAGTCTGATAACATCATCACCTGGCTTGACTTTTAATTCCAGAATGAGTATAATGTCCCCTCATCATAGTATTCCCCAAACCATGTGCAGAAATCAAAAGAGGGAGACAGAGACAGAGAGAGAGAGAGAGAGAGAAAGAGAGATTGTTTTTTTGCACATTTTTCATTTTTGGCTTTTTTTTTTTTTTTTTTTTTTTGAGTGCCAGCACCCACACAAGCTACACAAGATCATGCTGATGAACAGAACAATTACTGCTGTTCCTGTTGCCTTTGGAAACCATGATCACCTTGTATGGAAGCATCACCTTGCACAGCACTATCTTCGTCAGGTCTTCCCATTTCTACCCATTCACACTTCCAACTGTTTCAAAACTATCATGCCCATTGCTTTTAAACGTATTGACATGCTGAATGAACAACATCTATGAGGTGATTGTTGGCTAACTGAAATGGCATTCATAAACTGACTTTCTACGTTGGCACCAGAATGGGTCTGGTCTGGCAAAAACCTGTATCTGTGCATGGACGAAACGTTCAGGACATCTTTAGCAAAACGTTTTATATTATAAACTAACAAATATAAATCAGCCCCGACTCATAGTAATTTGCAGAACTGAGAAAAACAACAAATTCTGGTTTCCAGGCATTCTAGACATGTGGTTTCACTCATGCATGCGCAAACATACATTCACCAATACTGATGATCCATAATTTCAGAATTTAAATTTTGTCTCATACCATATGCTGTTCATTCACACTATCTCATGTTTCACTGCATGATTTCAGCACAGTGATGACAATCAGCTGGTTCCTGTCAGTGATTATGATCAATTTATCGTACTTTTTGAAAGGGTTCTTCTCATGTCAAAATTCCTTTCCACATTTCAATTTGTAAGAAAATGTAACCCTGACAATGAATTCAGCATGGAAAAGTCATTCATAGCCACGAAGGTGAAGACTGATTCCATCAGCATTGAGTCCTCTTCTCTAATGCTTTCCTATCATCCCACTTCTTCTTTATCTCCCCCCCCCCCCCCCCCCCCCCATTCTCTTTGCCTTGTCACCTTCATAATTTATTTGACAACATACTTGGTCTATGTGTGTTTCCAGAAGACCAAAACAGACCTTTGGCTCATGGGCAGAGTCTGTACACAATTAAAATGTCTGTCTGAAATGTCTAAAACTGAAGTTCAGAATACACAGTTTGAAATCCATATTTAAGCTCAAAACTCCTAATGTCAGCAACACTGACTGACAGAACAGTGGTCTGTAATGACAGTCCATCACACTCACAGCTAATAAAACCTGATAAAACTGCTGATTATGTGTTGATGTAGGATCAAGCTGCTTTCATGTAAGTTTCCAACACATCTTGTTGTCATTCTGTTTGCGTTCAAGATACTGGTACATTTGAATTTCTAAACTATTGCTCCTGGCATGATTCCCGCTTTATCAATTTTAATCAATCTGTTAAATCCAGACAAGCTCTACACACACACACACACACACACACACACACACACTCTCTCTCTCTCTCTCTCTCTCTCTCTCTCTCTCTCTCTGTCTTGTTAATGACACATTTGACACACACAGGAAATGATAACACAAAATGGTCTAGAAAATGTTGGCAACATGCACCAGGTAGAGAATTTACTGAAAACTATGAATGCTACTGGAAGCAATTCAATTTTTTTTTTCAAAAATAAAATAAATTAAAAAATCAAGAAATAAGATGTTATGAAATAAAAACATAATTTTTCCTGTCCTATGTGAATTTCCTACCTGGAAAAATATAAATCACAAGAGTGGTAGTCATAGATCTATGTCTAGTGTAAGTCTTGAAAATGGATGACCATCTGCACTGGTTTCAGCTCCATTCCAGAAATATCCCTTTAGATATATGATAAGGAAATCTTGTCTGCTCGACTAAAGATCACTCTTTTTAATAACTGGTCAGACTAAAGATCACTCTTTCTAATAACTGGTCAGACTAAAGATCACTCTTTTTGGTAACTGGTCAGACTAAAGATCACTCTTTTTAATAACTGGTCAGAATTAACCACACTGTCATAAAGAATATGAGAAATCTTAATTATTTTTAATTATTTAGTTGTCTGTTGTCTTCTTGAACTCGTTGGTAACATAATACTCCTACTCATCAGCAAGTTGCACTTCACTTCTCCTATACTGATAGCAGAGTCTTCAAATAATCAAGTTACACCAACTACACAAAAGAGATAAAAATGGACACATAAAACTGAACCACAGAGAAAAAACAGACAGAGGATAGGTTACACTTTCCAAGCCATTTTTAGATATCCCTTGGCAAAACTGGCATGGCCAGTTGGTCAGGCTATCAAAAACACTATTCCATTTAAACACCGAGCGTTATGAAACACCAGCCAATGGTTCTGTGAAAAAAAAGCCCAGCAGTACTCTTCTAACAACAAGATCATTCCTGTCTTCAGATTCTTCACCTCAGTATTCATATGGCATTATCAACCACTCAAAATGACAGCTCTAAAACTTCACAAACATTGTTTCATCATGTCACCACAGCTCTGCAACAACACTCTACTGATCAACACACAATACTTAAAAATAAGTATCCGTCTTTCTGAGCCTTGTTTCCAGTAATATAGTCATAAAGATCCATTCACAAAAGATACATTGTAAAGACAATATACATATATAATATTCCTCTCAACTTTAAAAGCTCAAAGACACTTTCTCTATATTACTTTCAGCCACAACACATTGTCACCTAATTTTCCCCAATTTAATTTCATTTCAATAAATGTTGAACAACAACAAACAAAAAAAACACTTACAAATTTCCACCAAAACCCACTGCCACATGAACACAAATAATCCAGATCACTCCTTTCGTTTATGAATTCGATGCTCCGTTTCACCAGGTGACAAGATTTTTCCTTTGCTATGATAGCCAACAAGAACTCCCAAACTGATGCTAAGCTGATGGCTATATCACACACAAAACAAGATGTTATATTTCCTTCCAAATACACTACAATAAAGAATAAAGAAAAACATTTGCAAATCATATTTCCAGTGCACACAGACCCCCTGCATAAAAAAAAAAAAACAAACACGCTAGCTAAAATGCCACCAAACACAAACCCTACCTTCCACAGAACTATGGCAGTTGCTTTTTTCTTCCCAAGTGCACAAACTGATGAGTCACAACAGTGCACTGCTCTGAAAAGTACCAGTCGCAGTGAGACTTGACGTTCAAACCTTGCGTACGTTTCCACGGACAATAGGTTTGCTGCATCCACGCAGCTGCGTATGTCACTGTACATAATGTGTGCTCTATGTCCATGAGCCGCTGCTGCAAAACAGCCACAACAATTTCAAAGCTGTCCTTGCACACAGCAGAAATGCCTCATACCACTATGACCTCCAACACAATGTGCTTTCCTGTATACCAGCCAGCAACTTGCAAGAGGATGTTCTTTTTTTTTTTCGCCGTTTCTTTCTTTTTTTTTTCTTTTTTTTTTAACCTAATTTAGGATTACAAAAAAAAAGAACAAGTTTCATTTCATTTTCTCCCTTTCACTTGAATTCATCAAACCTGGACTTTCTACTTCATCTTTACTTGTGTGGCAGTAGTTGTTCTCGTTTTCATGTTTTGCGCTCCTCCTGACCTTCATAAAAATCGGCTCAATTGTCACCTTTGTTCCTCAAGCCGCCACACCTTCTGGACTAAGCACTAACAGCATGTCTTACAGTAACGTGATCCTCAACAAGCTTTCCCCACATATGTACATCCCACCTCCTCCCAATCAGTCGACAGCATGGCACAAGCATGCTGGGTTCCTAAGCTAAAAAATACAGCACACAAACGTAGCCGTCTCACACTGCTGTCCACTATAATATGCATCACAACACTCAAAAGCTCCCAGGACTGATGCTGGAGATGTGAAGTTCACCGATGCCAAACCCGTTGCCAAACAATGCCAAATTCCAACCGTCTGTATGAATCAGCTGTATCACAATCATGAGCCACATTCTCCTCATCAGGAACTTTCTTTATGGGCTGTTACCTTTTTCCCATAGCTAATACCTAATCCACCATGCTCTCAATGCACGTTTGTTTGCTTTTATGTCAATCCTTTTGCGATAGCCTTTTTCCCCCCCCGTTTTTTTTTCTTTTTTTCTCTTCTTTTTTTCCCCCCCCAGTGGATTAACTGAACTTGCTTACTAGCAGAAGAAGACCGTGCATGAATTCATTGTGCAGCAAGTCAACAAGGTGCACATCATCTGAGTAAAATGTCTGACCTGCTATGCCCCATACACCCATTACACATGTACACACAGACGCACGCACAAGTGCACACTGACACACACAAACACACGAACACACACACACACACACACACACACACACACACACACACACACACAAAACACCCCACACACAGAGTGAAATGCAAGCAGGTTTCATTTTCATTGCCACTTGAATGCCCATCTGTGTGTGTGTGTGTGTGTGTGTGTGTATATAATTTGCTTAATGCACCATGTATTCGCATTACTCAAGCCTCTGTAAATTTGGATTTTTTTTCCATGAGAGGTGGGGCATACTTTTTGTTCTTTCTTTTTTTTTTTTTTTTTTTTTTTCTTTAAAAAACTTCCAACACACTGTTCAAGAAGACCTCACAGAAACACCCACACACTATGCTTGGCAGATCCTCCAAAAGAACAGATGCCACTTCCACACACCACCATACTTGGCAGCTGTTTTTCACTCAAGCCAACTGGCAAACACAGGTTCCTTCACTTTTGATCACGGTCCGAGCCTTTGCCTGGCTGACCCCTACTTTCAGCACGCTCACTGTCATTCTCGCCAAAGAACGTGGCTTGAGTTCTTCCCTCACTTTCCCTCTGCGGGTCACCTGCTACACCTCCTCCTCCTCATCTTCTTCCTCTTCTGAGAGATTGTCTGGAGTTTTGGGTCGGGTTTCCTCACTGTCGTCTGATGTGGCTCGAGAAGACTGTAACCAATAACAGAACACAGCAGCTACAGTCATGGATGTTTAACGCACAAATAAAGGAACTGAAATTTCTCTCTGTGATCAAAATCTAAGATAAGTAAGCCTAAAAAAGCATGTGAGAGAAATCAACCCATTCATGCCAGTCAACATTTCAGCACATCCTTTTTCAGACAAAATAAATTATCTGGGCATGCAACTGTGTGCATACTGAGGTGTTTTTATAATCATTTTTATTCTTTTTGAAAACAAGATTAGTTTTTGTAATCTGAAATCATATCTATTTCTGGGGCAGAACATTCTGACAATTTCCTTGCTCTGTTTAAAGAATACAGATTTTTCCCAATACAAGTAGCTTTTGGATGTACTTATTCTTTTTTACCTGCCCACCTTCATCAAGCTGAAGATTCTGGCATCTACATACCTGTCCAAATGAGTGCCTTACTCCTACTTGGTGTCCACTCACATTTTACCATCAGGATACTCAAAAAAAAACCCAGAAAGAGAGGTGCTTATCCATGCCTTCTTTTGGATTTCTGGTTTCACAGTTGAAAAATGTAATCAAATGGCGTAAAAAAAAAACATTCAAAATACATAATGTCTGAATCCAGAGCTCCCAATCCCCCTTAAATAAGGGTTATACAATATCAGTAGTTGTTACTGCTAATTTCAGTACTATTCTGAACTATTTCAAGAGTACGGAATCAGTCTCACACACACACACACACACACACACACACACACACACACACACACACACACAGCACACACAGCACAGCACAGCACAGCATAGCACAGCAAAGAAAAACCAACAAGGCAAACTTTGCACCAATTATGGAACTTCCTCATTATCAAATTCAAAACCATGATGCATGGATACTTCCCTGAGTATTCAGACAGAAACTGCTGGTTCGACAAGTGCTATCTCTCCCCTAGTCAGTTTGTGCTGCTTTTTCACTTCAACATTGCTGCTTCTGCTGAATGTGTAAAATGATTGAACCGTTCAGTTCTAGCTCAATGACTTGCAGAAAATACCCAATAACGCTTGACTAGACCTAACTGTTCTTGCTTTCAGGTCAGCACCACACATATTCAAACCTCAACATCATGGACTATAATGCTGATGTTTAGACACAGTGCAGCGAAAGTAAAAAAGTCCCAGTCAAAAATTCTACTTCTGAGGTTGCTTCAACAATTACACAGCTCCTAGCAATTATGCACCAAAAGTCAGTAGTAAACTATGGACAACCGCTATAGCTGGCAACTCTGTGAATTACACGCAATTTTCAATAACGCCACTAACAGCCATTAAAAAAAAATTCTCCAGACAGACACACTTACAATATCAATAACATGCCAAAATGAAAGAAAACCAGATTCTGCTTTTGAGGTTGTTTTGACAATTACACAGTTCCTAGCAATCACGCACCAAAAGCCAATAGTAAACTATGGACAACTGCTATAGCTGGCAACTCTGTATTTCAACACCACCATTAACAGCCATTAAAAAAATTCTTCTGACAGACACACTTACAATATAAGTATAATGCCAAAACGCAAAAAAAAAAAAAAAAAAAAAAAAAGAAAGAAAAGAAAGAAAAATTCTGCTTTTTTTTCCCATTCTATTTAGCACGGACCTGCCTGCCCGGGAGCACGTCCAGCAAGACTGGTCAAGGGGAACTGGCGTCCTGCGGCATCCAGCTGTTGTGTCAACTCCGTCAGGCGGTCATGACTGTCTGACATGGCGTTCAGTGACTGATCACTCTGCATCGCTACACAACAGACAGCATTTCAAAGTTATTTAAGAAATGATACCACAGGAGTGGCAGACACAGTAACAGCAGCAGCAGTAGTAGTAGTAGTAGTAGTGGACGTAGAGTAGCAGCATCAGCAGAAATGTAGTTAGCATTAACAGAGGCAGCATCACATGATCAATACATCTGTCACCATTTTGATTTTAGTTGTTTTGTTAAAGCCTGTCCGATCCTACATGCTCATAATAGGACTGTCACTGAAGTGAAGTCGTAAGTCCTGTGAGTGAAAACAACTATCAAAAGCAACCAACAAACACACAAAAGGCATACAAATGTACAACAGTTCATAGTAGCTTAACAAATGACATCCTTCATTTTAGGATGGATGTGCAAGCCACTTCTCTATAGTCTATGCATAACGCATTGTACCTTAAATTAAAACAAAGTTGAAAAAAAAAAAAAGCCATCAACTAAGGAAGAGACATAGGTCTACCCCCTGCAGAATGGGCAACCACTGCCCACTGTGGAAAGAGTGAACAATCCCACTAACCTAGTCCCCAGATTACAACATGCGTGCACGCGTACACACACACACACACACGCACGCACACGCACACACACACACACACACACACACACACACACACACACACTCTCTCTCTCTCTCTCTCTCTCAAACTCTGAAGCACTTTCAGCCACAATTTCAAAGTGACCTCCCTGTTTCTTTCCTCTCCACACCCATTCTCCTGGTGAGTTTGGTCGAGGTCACCAATATCAGTAAGTTCATGGCTACTGTTGTTGAACAGACAAGGTGGCCTTCCAAAGGGTGCCCATTTACTCTAGCTCCACACCAAATTACTTAATGTCATCTGCATGGAGTTAAGCAGGTAGCATCCTGCTTATGTTGGATCATAGCAGGCATCACTGTACTCCATAAATCTTAGAAGCAACCTGGCAGCAGTTTGCTGTGTCTCCTGTAAGGAGGGGGGGGGGGGGGGGGGGGCTGCTCATGAAAACTTGACAATGACTGCTCCCTGTGGATAGCCGGAGCTGATGTGCAGCAGGACAAGCCAGGGTGTGGTTGTGAATCAGCACAGATAATGAGACAGCAAAAGAAAATGAAAAGAAAGAGAACAAGAGAGACAGAGACAGAGACACAGATAAAGAGAGATTAGGTCCCCGTCCACATACTCCCCCCTCCCCCCCCCCCACCACCCTCTTACTGCCCTCCTTCCTTCCTGCCCCGTTTTTCCTATCTCCAGGTTGTGCCACTCCAGCTAGCATGGCAGTCCAGAGAGAGATCCAAGCACCCACCAGCAATTAACTCAAACTTCATCTACCCTAAAGGGGGATAGAAGCCCAAGGAATTAATTTTAAGGTTTGTGTAGCCCTCTTAAAAGAAGCCAGCAATGGACCCATAACAACTGAAGCTAATGAGGAATTTCTCATTTTCTGATGCAGTCCTGGGGCTCTAGAACAGTTTGTCCTGAATGAAATTTGCCGTAATTTTCCATTGTTCTACGGGGAGTCTGTCTTTATGTTCATCATTAGCATCATCAGTCCCATCACCCTAAGGTCATTCACAAGATCTTGCTTTCATGATCCTGAAAAATATGGGTAGCTGGTTCTTATGTTAGCTTGATAGTAAATGTTTCTTATTCTAAACCTTCCAGCAATAATGTAATCTGCTACTTTTGAGGTACCTGTTGGTCACAAACCTAGCTGGTTATCTCTACAGCTGCTGATCCTTACAAGATTTCATTCTTTTCTAATCTCATGTTTCCAGTCTGAGTTCCACACTGGGCAGTGGTATTTTGAATGGAACTAGACCATGGTGCTGTAGGTACCAGTCTTTGTGTGTGTGTGTGTGTGTTTGATTTCATTATGCTGAAGAGATTTCTCAAGTTCCTTCTGAGAAAGCATAAAACATTGTATGCCTTCTTTGTGGTGTCAGGAGTGCCTTTCTATTGTAATTCTGGGACAACAGTGACTTAGATATAATGGCAAAAGTTGTTTGCTTTACAATGTGTCCTTCAGCTGTGTGTGTGTGTGTGTGTGTGTGTGTGTGTGTGTGTGTGTGTGTGTGTGTGTGTGTGTGTGTGCACAGACAAAATGCTATTGTGTGTACGTTCTTGTGTGTGATGGGCAGACTGATGGTGCAGTCAGCTTTTAGAGTTCTCTGATATGTACTTGAGAGTTCTCTTATGTAGGCAAGTCATCAGCAAAAAGCCTTTGTTTAAAATGTCTTAGGATACTGTTGATACACACTAAATACACTATCATGAATTTGTGTCCAAATGTTGTGCCCTATGGAGATCTTGTGAATACCAGAATTGCTCCTAAATGTCTACATCGATGATTAATAATACTTTAATAGTAGTAAAATGCAGAACTAGTGGTTCACACTTTTTAGAAATTTACTCTTGTTCTATGTTACATGCTGTAACCATTTCCATTTAGAGAACTTCAGGGGTTCACATGAAGAACTCCAGAGATGGTTTATTGCAGGTTTATTGCAAGTTCACATGGACTCAACGTTTTCCATTATACTCCAAGGGCTTGTCCTTGAGGAAGATGGGCATGGCACTATGAAGTTTGGAGGTGCGGAAAAAACTAGTGGGTGTGGTGTTTTGAAAGTGGCAGCCTCCAGACAGGCCGAGCCAGATCTCCAAGGACAGAGAGTAGGGCTGGGGGTTAGGATAGCAAGAAGGGCAGCTAGCTGGTCTTGGTGTCAATATGAAGTTGCAGAGACTGAGACCGCATGAACAGCACAAAATGCATGATAAGCTCAAGGCACCAGTTGAGCGCTACAGGTTATCAATCTGGAGGATCATTTAGTGGACCCAGTTACTGGTCTCTGAGATGGCAAGTCAAGAACCTCTTACTTCTAAGGCCCCAAGTTTGTCAGTCTTGCAGGTAAAGACACTGGAGAACCAGACATCTGTAGGCCAAGTAAGCAGCTCAGCATCAGCGGCAAAGAAGTGTAAATAATTTGGACTAAGGCAGCATCAACTATCAGACCAATCAAGATCAGCCAAGGTCCAAACGGGAGGCTGGGAAAGGAGTAATGCAAAGCAAGAAAGCAACTGCCAGGTGACAACACAGCTTCCTTGTCAGACCTCATGATATCATGAAAAAAAGAAAAAAGATACCAGCTCTAAAGGAGCCACTTAAAGGTGGTGGCCAGGAAAACAGGGTGGCATCCTCACACATGGAATGTACATGGGGAACATCCTTGAAGCTGAACATGAAACTGTGCTATCCTGGCAATCAATGAATTCATCCCCCCAATCCTGAAAATTATCAGGACTAACACACAATCCTGAAACCAAACAATAACAGGTAATTTTATTTGTGCAAATATTCTTTCCCTGATTTGCCTTGAAAAAAAATATTTCCAAGTATATCAGGACTGTTTTTGTGATAATTTGGATCAAATACAGCACAGTAATGACAGACATTTATGCATGCAGTAACAATAGCACAAATATCTACAAGCACAAATGAACAGCTATTAAACATGAACACAATCTAATCTAATCACGAGTAATCACTGCTTGAATTCACATTACTCTATCATTCATTCACATACCAATTTTTAAATATCTACAAATTTGTTAATGTATAATACAAGGTTAACCTGCTGTCGCATAGGAATTGAAGTGCATTGCGCACTGTATGCTCGTTACAATTATTTTGTTATTGCTTGTATTTCTGTAATCAATCAATGACTCAGCTGAAGGATTAACTATTTCTCTAAACCAACAGCAAAACCTTTTATTCTTGAACATTGTCATAAAGATAACAACAAACAAATAATGTAATCCCTGAGAGATTAACAATATAAAACTCTAAAATTTAAAGGTACATGACTTGAAGCTATTAATTTCTCCTCTGAAGAAAAACAAATGAAACATTTCACAATAATCTGTTTTCAATTTTTTTTCAGCGTAAATGAAATGAAAACGGAAGATTTCCTCCAAAATGAGATAGTTTCATTACCTTAGCATCATAGCACTCAAATACTTGTTTCTATATCCATGCAACCTCTGTTTGCATTACATACTTCAAATGAAAAAAAAAAACCCCTCACAATACTGACTCTAAATACTGCTGACACATACACGCACACACACAGAGTCATACATATGCACACACACACACACACACACACACACACACACTCTTTCTCATACACACAAACACATATGCACATTCTATGTTTAACAGAACATCATTCAAATAAAAAGTATGAAAGTAAGGTAACAGCTGCATGAAAAACCTTACTTTCAACATGAAGCATTCATTTACTTACGTTTGACTACAGCAAAGGGCCGATGCTTTTCCTCCGGGTGGAGATGCTTCGGGAGGGGGGAGCTGGTGGACAGGGCTCACACTGCGAGACGCTTCACTATTGCTTCGTCTGTACATAGTCCTTGACCTCCCCTCCTCCTCCGAGGGCAGCTCGAGGGGCGAGGAGAACTCCAGAGAGTCACCAAGGCCAGAGCTGGCACAGACGCTCTTCTGCATAGTATCCTCACAGCCGGGGATGAAGCCGGAAGGGCCTGCTTCCTGAACGTCTCTTCATTGATTTCCTTCTCCTTCATAGCCCCTGTGTTTCACTCTTCACCTTAGTAGTGTCCTGTTTCGCCGACACTTTGCCATTTACATCTTTCTTTACATTACCGACAGCGGCAGGACTGGCAGAAGGGGCGTGCTCGTTCAAAGTGGGTCTTCGAACGGTCATGTTCGGGGAGCCATGAGACCGCACCTCTTGCTGGGTGGGGCTGATGCGGGCAGGGGACCCACTGCGCTCCCTGCTTTGAGGACCTACTCCCGTGCCTCCCGTGGGGGATGTGGGGACAGGACCTGGACCAGGACTGAGGGGCAGGACTGGCTTCAGCTCCTCCATCTGAACTAGACTTGGGTTCAGCTGCGCCTGCTGCGGAACCGAAGACACAGGTATCAAGCGGGCAGCAAGAGGAGACTCCTGCTGCAATCTCTGTGGACGCAGCTCAGGCTCCTGCTGTTCCGACTGGGTCGGAGCCTGCTGCTGTACAAGCTGTTGACGCTGTGGTGGAGGCGTTTGGTTGTGGGCCTGGGACACGGACACTTCCCTGAGCTGACACTAGCTGACTTAGGTGGGGCAGGTTTGCTGCTTGTGAATCCTCGGCGACCAGGTGTGAAGTGTCGTCAGTGGGCGTTCAGCAGCATGCTTAGATGTGGCCTGTTCCCACACTACCCTGTCCTGTCCTGCTCCAGCGGGCTGCGTTCCCTCTCCTTTTTCCTTGGGTCCTGGCGGTTGTTGCCGTGCGTAAAATGCCCTTCAGAACAGGGGTGCTCACAGGTGTGGGCACTCCAGAGGAGTAGCTTTCCGTGCTGGGCAGGAGGGGGTCAGTCTCTGTGAAATCCTCCCGGTCTTTTCCGTTTTTCGCCGCAGCTGCTCTCTGCTGAACTTTGGCATAGATTGGACTCTCCAAACTATCACTCTCATCCTCTGAAATCAGATGGATCCTGTTAGGGTAGCCGTGCATTGGTGGAGCATAGCCGTTAGTGTTCTTATACAAAGGCATGCTGTCCATGCTCACTTTCAGTCTTTCATCGTGGCTGATGCTGTTGTACAAAGGCTCTGACAACGATCCATTACTAGGCAATGACTGAGGGCATTTGCCATTCATGTTCATGAAGGCTTCTAACATGGGCAGAGGTCGTGCAGCTTTCGATGGCTCTGAGGCTCCAGCTCCTGCCTTGCAAGCAGCGCTGCTGCTGTTCTTGTTGGAGGAGGTGAGGCAGCTGTCAGTACAGGTGTAACAAGAGTTGTCACTGGTGTTGTCGTTGTCGCGGCTGGACAGCTGCATCTGGCTGCCAGGGCCCGCGTGTCTCTCCATGTGTCCTCATGATGGCATTTTCCTATGCCAACACATCCAATCCACAGTCAGTCAGTAAACTTTAAAAAAAATAGTCTGCACAAAATCTATACAAACACTGACCACACACATTTGGTCGAAGACAGAGGTGGAGGTGGTTTCTTAATGTCAACAGAATCAAAAGGCATAACAGGAAGCAAATGAGTAATACTTGTAGTTAAAACTAGGTCCAAATTTAGAATCAACATCTCCATTCAAGACTACTGGCAATGAGTATTACCATACCTCAGAATATTTTCACCAGTTCATCATCACAACATTCATATCACCCAAAAGTTGGAAGCCTTCAACGTACATGTATTTCCTGGTAACATTACAATTCTCCATTAACCATTAACTTTTTTCTTCTTTTTTCTTTTTTGAAAGAAATCAAATTAAATTATTACATCTGAAATGTTGTCCAAGTAGGCACACCTCTCCTACTCAAGAAGAAAGAGGATCCCAGGTAAATGATCTAATTCTACCCAGGGACAGTTTTCTACCCACTCCACTGGATCATAAGTGATGATCCTGAGCTAGTATTTTGACAGATGATATTCAAAAGACTGTGTGCATGCGTGCGTGTGTGAGCAGGAGTGCAGTGTGCACCTAGCTAAAGAGAAATAATCCACAACCAAAAACGTTATTCCTGGCAAACTTCTGGTAATTAATTCCTCTCTCGATAGGTAAAAAAGTGTACACAGTAAACAGGAAAAAGGAAAACTAGGTGCCACTTGACAATAGCAGCACACCCCTAATCATAGCCCAGATTTCATACATTTGCAACAAGAACTTTACACAGCACTGCACGGTCAACTGATGGACTGACCTTTCAATATACAGTTGAACCATCCTTTCCGATGTCCAAAGAACAGAATGAGTAGAACACAGACAAGCAGCACCACACAAACCACAGCTATCTATCACCACTCTGTCAACACACGCAAAACAATCATTAACTTTTCTTTCAACAAACGATGGTAGCATTTTATAGAACACGTGTTCAAGCACCAGCCAGTCATAGAATTTTAGAAAAGAAAAATTTTGCTCTATCCCTCCCCTCTACCTGCATCTTCCACTTGTCGCCCTTCACACTTCTCCTCCTTAACCCCTTTTCCTCCATCATTGTTTCTAATGCATCTGTCTTTTTTCATCACTCACACACACACACACACACACTCTCTCTCTCTCTCTCTCTCTCTCTCTCTTCTCATTTCATAATCATTAACTATAGCTTATAAATGACAAGGAGATAATTAAACACCAAGTTACAAAATCTGAAATAATTCCAAAACCAAATGTAAAAGCATAACACTTTCTATTTATAAAAATCAAATATAATAACTGACTGTTTGGAAAAGTTGAAAAAGGAATAAATCAACACAAATACACATACAATATGTCCAACTATCCAAGTTTCTAACATCTCGACACAAAACAGCTTCTTTTCTGAAAAATATCAATTATCAGACATCTGACAACAGAACTGTTCTCTTTTTGCTAGAACCCATCCATGTAGGATGATCACTGATTGCTTTGCAGACGGCCTCAGACTTTCTTTTGTTTGGTCCATGACCAGATTTGTGATTTTTCGGACGGACATCATCATGTATAACAACTTGACAGAAACCTTAAACATCAGTCCCTTATTTCAGAAAATTGTTTTTTTTTTCCAGAATTAATTCTGACTGATGACATAATTCACCCCAACTGGGGTTCAAGGTGCCAAAACTTTGTCATGAGGAGCTTCTCACAAAACCGTGTAACTAGGCATAAAAATATGTGCAAATTATGTCAAATTGTGTGGGGGTATGGGTCTGAAACTCGCACACATATGCAAAAGTACACATCTGAAAGCACATATGAGCCTAGATATTACTTACATCAGGGGAGCATCATTCTCGCCACCAACACTTGTGCGCACAGATGCATCAGAAGGAGTGGATGTGGTCGATGGTGGCAGAGGTGGATCTGCAAGACATCAAATAAACCTTTGTACATCTAATATACAAATCAAACAGAATAATCTACATAAGCATTGCTTCAGTACTGTCAGATCTGGAATGTAAAAATACACAAGACAGAAAGCTGCCTTAACAATTCATATGTGGATACACAAAACATGACTCAATGAAAAAACTACAATGGAAGATTATGTGTGAAAAAATGGGTGTGGGAAAATGGGGATCAGAGACAATATAATGCACACCATGTTTGCTCAGGAAAGTTATCATAATTGTGCTCCAACAGTTCCAATCAGTTTCACTACAGCCCCAAGCTGACCACACAGAGATAACACTTTGCTATTTCCCACACTTTTTCAGGGTACTTCTTTTTTTCTTCAGCAGATCATTTACATTTTCAGCTGATTTACGCATGCACGCACGTGTGCGCGCACAAATCCAACAAAAAGATGAAGAATTTCAAGTCCAGTCAACATTTTTTTTCTGTAGATATCTTGATCCACTGAGATCATTCAAGTAAACCAATACCAGAAAAGACAAATGTTCAAGATCTTTCTTGAGGCAGCTAAGCAACTGCTCAGTCTTGTCATTGTTTAGCTGCAGCCTGTAGTTAACTGTCGTCTTCAGAGTACATTTTCAGATTTGAGATACAACATTTTTAGTTCCAGGAATCAGCAAAAGTGATGAGAGAGATTCAGATAACTAATGACCTCAGATTCAGATGACTAATGACCTCAGATACCTTAACAGCATACAGCACAAAAAGATGAGTTGAAAGGACAGATCCTTTAGGACAGAACACGGTGCATGCTTCAGAACAGCAACCACCAACTTGAACAGCTTAGGTTCTGTTTGTCAAATAAGATTCAAAAGAGACCAAGCTACATCCTATATGCTAAAAGAATGCTGAAACCATCTCAGAAGTATTTTCCCCATGATCATCACCCAAAGTTGCTTTGCAGTGTTATTTGAATAATTTTGGAAATTGTTGTTCTGGCAATAAGCTGTTTGATTTGCTGCTTTTATGCAGCACACTTGTTTGATTATCCATAAATTGTAATGGTCAACTTTACAAATCTTACTGAGCTCTAACTGGCCCAATTTTCAAAATTACCTTAGTTCCATAATTAATAAAAAGAAGTTTACCTAAGACCAACCACCAAGCTGCAATGGTTAGCACTGACACATTATGTCATATATTTCAACAGAAGGATCAGGCCTTCAATGAGAAATAAGATTTTTAGCCCGTACAGTGTTCTACATAATGTTTACCTCTGTTTTTTTTTTTTGTTTGTTTGTTTTTGAAGTGTTTTTGAGGACTCCATCCACTACATCAGGTTTGTTTAACAGTTCCTGCCATGTACGTGTACTTACTTGGTGTTGTGCTTCGCACAGTATGAGGATTCGTGATGACTGGAGGAAGAGGTGGTGGGCTGGCACACACAGCTTGTGTGGTTGAATTTCCAGGAATCTTTGTCTCCAACTTTAACGCCGTGCAGCTGTTTAAAAAATAAAATGAATAAATAAAGGCAAATACAAAACCTCCATCGTAATCTTTCAATGCGATGGATCACAGCAATATGACAAGTTAACCAGGGTCTGCAAAGTCTTGCTGTAACCTATGAAAAGAAACATATCAAGTCAACTCACGAAAGCAGCTTACCTCAATGCTAATAACAACATGAAAATGTAACCCATACTAAAAACAAGTCCATTTTCATCCAATAAGTACTAAGGTTTACAATAAGAACATCATATGAGTTGACTGTGTCTCTAAATAATATCCCCTGTTAGACTCAGTAACTTTTGATAAAACGTACTACTTTGACTGTAACCAGAATATGAAATTGCACGTTTGCAAACAAATATAAGACATTCACTTCTCTCCTCATCTTTTGTGTGTGTGTGTGGGTGGGTAGGTGGGGGGGGTAGGGGGGTGCGCGAGTGTGTGTGTGTGCGCTTGTGTATGCATGCTTGAGTGTGTGTGTGTGTGTGTGTGCGCTTGTGTATGCGCGCTTGTGTGTGTGTGTGTGTGTGTGGTGTGTGTGTGTGTGTGTGTGTGTGTGTGTGTGTGTGTGCACTGCCGAGTAGTCCACACTGGGCATGTGGGTGTGTGAGTAAAAGAGACACATACAAAGAGACTGCATGCATGTCTGCATTGCTTTTACGTTATATACTTCAGTGTTCTTGTCCTCGTCACTCTGGAAAATACAAAGTGCAGTTGAAACTCATAACGCTTGTTCACAGGCAAGCAAACAGATTGACAAACACACAAATAGGAGCAAAAGCACTGCTTTTAAATGCTTAGTCTATGTGCAGAGTAAAAACAAAACTTACTTTTTTTGTGGACGACATAATTTGAAGCCTTTCTCATCCTGCACTTTGTTTGGAGGACAGGGTTTGCACGTACCTGAAAAATGCAACAACGCATTACTAAGTCGATCAGGTATTTAACTTTGCATGCGTACAAGCATCCATGTGAAAGTTTATGTGTACATATAAAAAGCAGTTTTCCAAGAAGCAATAGTTTTCAAACACATCTGTCTGTCTGTCTACAACAGTAGCTGCTTGGCATGAACACCTATTCCTTCACCACCTTCATCTATCCCTTGATATCGTCTGTTGTCGTTAGGGCACCTCTGATGACCCGGCCACCACTCTCCTCCATCTGTCCCTGTCCTCCACCACTAACCGAGGTTCTGCTAGGCTCATTCCAGTCCACTCTTGGATATTGTCCTCCCCACCTCTTCCTTTGTCTTCCTCTATTGCAGCTTCCTCTGACTGTTCCTTGCAGGACTGTCTTTGCAAGGCCTGCTGAACAGGACACATGTCCGTACCACTGCATTTTCCACTTCTTGATGACTGTGAGTAGGTCTTCATGGGGTCCAATTGCTTGCTGAATTATTCCACAGACTTCTTAATTTGTCACATGGTCTGTGTAATGGATGTCCAAGGTCTTTCTGTAGCATCTCATTTCAGATGCCAGAGTTCTTCTTTGTAACTCTGTTGTGAGTGTCCAAGTTTCATACGCATCCAGAAAAACTGAGAGGGCAAGGGAGTGAATTAGGTGGATCTTGGAGTGAAGACTGAGATTTTTGTCTCTCCATACAGTTTTTAGTTTTGCCATACCTGCAAAACTGGTCCAAGCAGGAGAGGCCATGATCACCGCTCTCACTACCATCTGCAGAAGATCTGGAGCACTGGAATCTGGCCAACTCCCTGGACACAGCCACTGATCACTACCCTTCCAAAGAAAGGTTATTTATAGTTGTGCCATAACTATCACATGATCAGCTTGATCTGTCATCCAAGCAAAGTTATGCTAAAAGTTTTACTAAACAGGTCGAAACCTGTGGTAGAGACCATCACTGATGAAGAACAAGCAGGTGTCAGAGCTGGTCGAAGCACACCTGAGCAGATATTCAACTTGAGAATAATCTGCGAAAAATATCTGCAGCACCAAGATCTCTTGACTCAGTCCTTTTTGCTCCTTGAGATCTCTACCACGTATTTATTGATTTAAGGCCTTTGACAGGATATGGCATGCAGCATTATGAACAACCATGAGGAAGTACAGCATCAATGCCAACCTTGTCCACATGATTGAAGAGCTGTACAACAAAGCCACTAGTGCCGTCTTCCTGAATGGCAGCATAGGTGACTGGTTCTGAACCACTCGGCATGCACCAGGGATGTCTGCTGTCACCAACGCTCTTCAATGTCTTCTTGGAGAGGATCATGGACAACGCCTTGGAAAATCATGAAGGAACAGTTAGCATCGGGGGAAGAACAATCACCAATATGCGATTTGTAGATGATACTGACGGCCTTGCAGGAAATGAAGACGAGTTGATGAGCTTGGTGGAACCTCTTGACAAAGCAGCTTCCAAATACGTCATGGAGATCAGCGCCGAAAAGACCAAGCTCATGACCAACAGTACCAAAGGCATTAAGGCAGAGATCAAAGTCAGACGAACAACCTTGGAAACTGTGAAGGCCTTCAAATACCATGGATCCATCATATCTGATGCAGGCTCAAAGCCTGAGATTGTGGCAAGGATTGCACAAACAGCAACTGTAGTGACAAAACTAAAAACACCTATTCCGGATCCACTTAATTGGGGGGGGGAGAGTGAGCTAGCCCAAACAGTCTATCATCTCACTTGCACTCTAGAATGATCCCCCTTGATATACAAGTAGCTCCTGACTTGTACACACTTCAATCAGTTGATCAGTCAGATCAAATCAACTCAAGCACCACAGTCCATTCTTGTACAATTCTGGACTAAATAAATTGGAAGAGGAATCACATACCAGAAGATCAAACTGTCTTATGCATCCACATGTGGACTGTTTAGAATGAAACACACACGCACACGCACACACACACACACACACACACACACCCAGTTGGTCTACAGACTTCTGGCAGGAATTTTTGCTATAAACTTCACGTTTGATACTTTGTGACATTGACTTTATTCATGTGTACATTCTTACCAATTCTAAAATGACATTCATAAAATACACTTTGACACATGCATGCAATTCACTTAATAAACAGAGAAAAAGAGCTTTCAATGATATGGTGGATCAGGAAAGACTACACAGTATTCATTATAAAAAAAAAAAAACTTTTTTCTACATACCACTGTGGGTTGGCTGATAGCCAGGGTCACAGAGATCTTCAAAAGGCTGGCAGTTAGAGTATGGCCCCAGAATGATTTGTGGCTTTAAATAAAAATCCCCAGACTCCAGCTTGCAGTAGCAATTTGCGCTGTCCTCCTCCTCTGCTTCTTCATTATTTTCTGCAAACATACACACACATAAAGAAATAAAGTTATTGAAGGTGTCTTTGAAAAAAACAGTAATTCTACCCAAGTTCACACTCAAACTATATAATGAATCAGTCATTTTGTCTCATGCTCCTCTTTTATGATGCAGAGAATCTGACGGAAGCACTTACCTTTTCTTTGGATAAAACTGATCTTTTTACGCAACATGAGAATGGGAAAAAGATGAAGAGGTGAATGAAATCTACCCCAGAGCACTTTCTAAGCTGAAAATTCAGGAACTCACAATTTTCCATTCATAATCTGAAGTCAGTGTCTTGATCTTGTATTAATTAATACATTAAGAATGAATACCACCAGAAACTTCTATAATTTTATCTTCATGGGAGGATGATAGGCTTGGTTTTACCACTAACATTACTGCTAGTAGTAACATTATAACAACAGCAAAAATACACTATTTCATCTTATGTTTTGAGATAAAATCCTAATACAAAACCAAGACAGAACAAAATTCAACTGTTGATTGTTCAAACCAGCTATACCACTATCTCATTTCTCATCTAAGCATTCAAAATCATTTTTCTTACCATCACGTGGTTTACACTTGTCTGTTCCAAAGTGTAAAATCAACAGATTATGGCAGGTTCGTAGGCGAATGATGATGTTCGCTTGTACAGTCCATAATTCTGTGGACATTTATCACAGGTGTCTTCTGTCCCATTCCTCTCACAGTACGTCAGGAAATGATCTGTTGGGAAAAATACAAATCATTTTCTCTTAAAACGTTGACCTGATTAATGCTATAAAACATTCTTTTTCTCAAAATTCATCAGACTGAAGTTAAACTCAATAAGTTCTGATTTCTCCTCCCTTTTTATGATGCAATTTTTAAGGGCCATTATGACCCTTACAGATGAAAAGAAAAGAAAGGATATCTTTAATGACTGTCCTGTCTCTGACACTATAAGCACAGACCTGTTCATCCTGAAACTGCCACTGGTGTATTTGTCAACAAAAAAATAAGCATATTTTTCACAAAGAGAATGTACGAAATTCCAAATTCTATCACCACACTGCAAAGGCTTCTTCTGGGTAGTAACTATCTAATATTACATTAACTACAGTAAAAATAGGATCTTTCTAACACAAATTACTTTCAAACCCGACTCATCTGTATGCTTGGGCACAAAGTCATGCTCTGTCGCTGTTTTTTTTTTTTTTTGTTTGTTTTTTTTTTTGTTTGTTTGTTTCAGAGCATGTTGCGGAAGAAGCAGACACAGCCTGACGCGCAAATTTCATGCACTGAAATCAGCAACAATTGTTGCTCTTTGGTTAAAGTACTTGCTTACGTTACATCTGCAAGTGCAATTACCACTCAAAAAACTTTGTCTCTAGAAACTTTTCAACTTATGTTTTCTTTCAATTTTTCATATTTGGGTGTTTTTGCCAAACATATACAAAATAGGTCAAAATTGTATGGATAAACAGGTCTGTATGCTCTAAACCTAGCCCATTAATCTATAATGTATGTGGTTACACACACTGTCAAATTTATTTGTCGCTAAATAGCTGTTTCAGCTTACCCACTCTTTTTGTCCCACTGCTAATGTCACATGTCTCATTGCAAAATTTGCAGTGAACAGTCAGCTTGCTCCTGTCATTTGAGAAAAGCTGCACATCACACTCACAGATCTACTTGTGAGAAACTGTAATATATCATATGGGCAGTGATATGCATTTTAAAATAATTTCCCTCCTTCAAGGACACTTGTCATTATATCTTATTGTTTACTTCTTCGTGTCGTATATCACACAGCTACACAAGACCAATGACAAAACTGACAGTCAGTGCCTTATTTTTTGTGTTGTTGGCAGTGCTGTCCAGGAGGACAATGCTTGATGCATCAAGTGAGGTTTCTCCTACGGCCTTATGAGGACTGAAGGCGACAGACAGAAAGTTCAAACTGTCACCCAAAGTATCAGAACTGATCTGCAGAGTAAAGGAATAAAAGACTGGATCAATATTCAAAGTCTGCAGTGTTATTGGGGTATCCTTGATGGCTGCATTTGTTGCAGTTTTTTAATTGCATTAAGTGCTTTTTTAGAAGTGTATGAAAAGGTCAAAGCTGGTGTGGAGCTTTAACAACATTTCAATTTTGGTCTTCTTACGGACTTCATCCCAATATTTACTGAGTACCTGGCAGTTTCTTTTCTCATCCTTATTTCATGCAGTTTTTGTTCTCCAATTCCATAGGACACGTTCACAAATATGCTACAGGTTTCTTGTCATCCAATTGATTTCATGGGCTACACACATTATCTAGTTATCAGTTGTGGAGACTGTACACTGTGCTTCATTTCTTTCTTGCCTACAAGACAACACAGCCCATCGGGTGCTCCTAATCCCCACCCCCCCACCCCCCACCCCTCCCAAACTTGGTCCAAGGTAGGACACATACATCCAATACTACATCCATAAACCGAGAGAGATTTTTTGATTGTCACACTCTCTTACAATCGCACATGTCAGCTCCATGAAGAACGGGAAAAGAAATTAAAAGCTACAAAGTCAATTAAAAGATGGACTGTCAGTGACAGTCAGCACTGGATATAGCACTCTCCAGTTAAACTCCCTTGAAGTTGAATCAGTCCTCTGTCACCATACATCATGGGAAATCTACCTCCTCAGCGTCAGACAGGAACAATGACATCACAGCCTCAGCAGAAATTCTGCAAATTGCTTCAGGAGCTGCCTCCTGCATCCAATCTGCCGGCACAGCTTCTAGTTCCAGCCGTCTTGCTTTCATGAGTTAAAAACACTTTCCTTGTTTTCTGACAAATGCCTAAGCAAGTCTTCTGTTGTCTGCATTTACGCACTAGTCTCCTGGATATCCCATTCACTCACAGTCCTACAATTTCTTTTTTTCTTCAGCAAATTACATACACATTAGGAAGTTTCCTGGGGTGACTGACATCAGCAGAGAACCTCAGAAAGGCATCAATCCTCCAACGAAACTATTCCTTTCTCATAATATTATCATGTTCTTTTTTTTTTTTTTTTTTTTTTTTGATATAACATATAAGTGCATTAACATCAAACACATGTAATCTGAACTGTTGAAATCATTTTTTTTTTTCTTTTTTTTTTTTGGTCTGTAAACATATGAGATTATTATGCATATTGAAGCGAATCTGATAAATTTATAGAATCTGTGTCTGTCTTGTCTTTTCTGACCCATTTTCAAGCTGTGATAACAAGTGTGCCTCCACACCAATATGATTCATGTTTTTATTGTTTGTTTTAAATAACATGAATAACACTCATTGTTTTCTCTTCTTTTTTTTTAAGTAAAATTTCCTGTTGACAATGAGCTGCTTTTATCTGTAGTTTCCATCAATAAGACTCTGTTCTACAGTTCGAGATCAAGCACAGACCATAGTAGTATGGGATTTCTGTGAAACAATGAAAGTTTGTTAACGCAGCTAATCAAGTGAATCATTTATTTATTGAAAAAAAAAAAGAGGAAACATTGTAAATTTTGAGCACGATACTTGAAAATCTGTACAACTTTTATGCACATCATCATGTTTGTATTCTGTACTTACTGTGTCACCCAACTCCAGTATGTTACAAACTGAGACTGAAAAGTTATCGTCTACAAAAAAGTAAAAGGGCCTAAATCCAGAGGAAGTATCTCCACAGCTCTGGCTATTTAAACATTTTTAGATGAAATAGGTTGACATTTGGAAAAACAGAAGCTTAATTTGGCCCTGGTTCAAGGACCAGGATGATTAAAATTCTTAACAGATGAAGAATATAATGCAGTTAGATTCACAGCTGGCCGACAACCAAAACAAAACTCACAAAAAAACAACAAGCCAAGGGAACACATCTGAGTCAGTGTGAACCGGTATCCCCTCACATTCTCAAATGGTCATGTGAATTTCAGTATAAAGCAGTAGCCATTTTCCTTTTGATTTTGTGTGTGTGTGTGTGTGTGTGTGTGTGTGTGTGTGTGTGTGTGTGTGTGTGTGTGTGTGTGTGTGTGTGTGTATCTGTATGTTTAAAGTAAATAAAAAGCATGTTCTTGTGCTTCAATTTAGTTTTCTCACCCCTTGCAGTAGATAAACCAACCCACTCACCTGGCTCACACTCAGCAGGAAGACAACACCGGGTCTGATTTTTAACAATGTGAGTTATCTGGCCTGCCGGGCATAGCTGACCTCTAACACTCGAGTCCCAAGCCACAACCTGCACACCATAGAACTGGCCTTCAACGACACATATTGAATTGATCTAAAATCCTGTTGAACAACATTTCTATTCTATGCATCAAGAGACTCACTCATTCAGTCACACTGTGACACAGGCACATTGATTACATCTCCCCAAAAGGTGTGCGGTGCAAGACAAGGTGGTGCTTTTTTAGTGTCAAGGTCCTATGAATTGATCAGCTATGAATGCTTCCTAACCTTACAGTCAGTTATTTCTCAACATGAGACAAATGATGTCCAATACGTAAGCTGTCATGGTGCCCATGTCCGATTTCTAATTTCTTTTTTTTTTTTTTTTTTTTTTTTTTTTTTTTTTTTTGTAATCAAATGTTTTCAGGCTTCAGTTCACTACAATTCTGATACCTGAGCAGACATGATGAGCAGTTTATTACAAAACTGTCGTTTCTTACATAACACAATGCCCTCACAATTATGTATGCAAAGTATCAAAAATTAAATGTCTCCATACCAACATCCCCCTGCCTTCCTTTCCTCAAACCCCCACCCCCCTCTGCTCCTAAATTTACTTTTACCTCTTTGCTAATTCCACCATGTGCACCATTCCTAATCCCTCCTCCATCTTCTGAAGCCCAACCAAGGCTCCATTATCTTTAACAGTTTAAACAAACAAACTCAACGTCCTTAGAACAGTGACAGGTCATGAAACACAACAACAGAACAATACACAACAGACTGGATCAGTCTGGAAGTTGGCATATAGCTATGGGTAGCGCAGTTACTTCAATACTGTTTGCCTTGGCAATGGAAGTCGTCTTAAAAGCTGCCATGAGCTGTACAGGTTCAGCAGACCTCAGGAATGGATGCCAAATGCCAACTCTGCAAGCCTTTGAAGATGCCATGACTTTGCTTTCCACCCAGAAACACCAGATGAAAAAAACACTGAAAGAGCTAGATTAGTTTGTTGCTTCAGCCAGGATGAATTTCAGACAACAGAAATCATGAGGCCTCTCCCTGCAGAGAGGGAAAGCATCTCAGTCATGTTCACTGTAGTCAACCAAGCCATTCCCCCAGAAGAACCTGTCAAAAGCCTTGGAAGGTTGTAAGATGACTTCTTGAAAGACACAAAGAGGGGAAAGGAAACAAAGCAAATGGCAGTTCTAAGCAAGGCAGCAATTAACAGACCAGTATGGAATACCCAACAAATACAAGTTCACTGTGATCCTGAAGCTTCTCTGGCCTCTTCCGATATACAATATCAGCGAAAGCACAGTGGAATCTATGCAGGCCAAAGTCAACAAATGCACTAGGAAAGGGCTTGGTGTCCTTACTGGTCTCATCGACGCTGCACTCTACTGTCACCAAGCAAAACTAATGCTTCCTCTAAAATCCATCCTCAAGGAGTACAAAGTGGGTACAGCAAGAATACTAATCATGCATGAAGACTCGGGAGGTGTGGCTGGGAAATCAGTCCAACCCAAGCTAAAGACTGGCAGAAAATAAAAAGTTCTGAACGCAGTGGACATAGCAAAGATAAACTTCACTTCAAGGTCAGGGAAATAAGGGTTACACACACACAGACAGGCTGGGGTCAACAGAAATGAAGTGGTGGTCAAAGACAAAAGGAAAGTAAAGAGAGACACAGTCACTGAGGACTAATGAAAGAGGATGCTAAGCGAATCCAGAAGGCAGTCAAGCAAGGTCAAAAGAAGCAGTGGACTACATAGGAAAATGCACTCCCATGCAGTCTAAACTGAAATGACATGGCACATGGCACCTTTTTGAGCCAGGTTTACCCTCAGATCTGCTGTATATGACAGCCTGCCTGCACTTTAATCCAAACCTGGTCAAATGGGAAAAATCAGATGACCCTTCATGTCCACTCTGTCATAGCAAACAAACATCAGTACAGGTCCTCTGTTCATGTAACAGTACTAACCCAGGGAATACATAGAGACACAATCAACCAAGTGTTTACAGACACTGCATGTGCAGTTAGCACTTCTGGAGGAAACATAATGACACCAGAAACTTGACATTCTACACAGCAGCACCCCATAAATCATGGTATGAAACAGCGGTGATATTTAGAGAATGTAAGCAGGGTTTACTGGATAGTGAATGGATGACTGGGAATGCACAGCTGACCTTCTAGAACAGTAAACTATCCAGAGATCAGCAGCGCAAGAGTGGCATATGATAAAATATTGCTCTCCACTGAGGTTCACTGAAACAAATGATTCTGATCAAACTCACTGTGCCATACAAAAGCAGAATGGAGAAAGCTCATAACTACAATACTGAGAATTATGCCAGTCCAGCCGGCAGCTTGAAGGAATCTGGTTTCTACTTGTTCCAGACCAAGGTCCTTGCCACAGAAGTTTGAGCAAGGTGACAAGCAGGTTCATCAGCCTATGATTTTATGAGTCAGCTTGGGGTTCTTGGTAAAAAGAAAACCAGAACCCTGAAAGCAATGGCAGAGGCAGCTGAAAAGATTTCCAGCTGGGTGGTTTGGTCAAGGACAAACAAAAATAAACTTCATAGTAATGGTAATGTTGCTTATAGCCCAGCCAACCGCAAAGGGCCATGTCACAGCTGTCACCATGTTGTAGTTAACTCACAAGTCATTTAAAGAATTATTCAAAAATAATAATAAAAACCTCATTCACACAACTCTTTAAAGCACATCTTCCAAAAGCACACCGGAAATTTTGTTTAAAATCTTTCCTTCGTAAAATCTTAGATCAGACAAAAAATGTTAATCTCCCTCAGAAATTCAAAGATCACATCAGGTGGGGCATCTCTGAGCAAGGTTTTCACGGAGTCTGCTGTGAAGTGTTTAGGTCTCACATCATTCAAATCCTAACACTCTAAAATCACATGTTTCACTGTGCATGGTACATGACATAAATGCACCACCGAACTCCTTCACTTTCTGGAAGATAAGAATGGGTTAAAAACGAGTGGCCTGTATGCAAACAGCACAAAACTTTTTTCTCTATGGCCGCATCAGGAACATGGTAAAAATTCTTTCAGGTCTGGACTGATTTTAAATAGTTTGTTATCCTCTTGCCAAAGCTCTTTGACATAAGCTTGGATTTCAGGTTTCAGATCAGTGTGAGGGATAGACAATCTGCTCAACTCTTTCTTTGTGGCACTATTGGTAAGTTTATTAACCACATCACTGCCTCAAATGCCCACATGGCTGTGAACCCCAGCAAAAACTATGTTATATCCATCTAATTTGAGAGAGGTGTGACTTGACTTATGCCTCTTGATTCCCTGAGGAACATAGGGCCGTGACGAAACTCCTCCAACGCACGCAATTCTGACAGGTCCTCCCTAGCTGGGCCCACGTCATTCCGGGGGCCTTCACCTCGGTGTCGACACTCCTGTGCCAAAGTCTGTTTTGGTCGACCCACTTTTCATTTTCCTTGGGATTCCAATCCAGAGCCTGCCTGGTTATGTTGGATACCGGCTTCCATAGCGTGTGACCGATCCATCCCCATTTCCATTTCTTTATCTCAGTTTCTATTGGGACTTGACTTGTCGTGTCCCACAGCTGTTCATTGGAGATAACTTCTGGCCACCTGATGTTGAGGATGTTTCTGAGACACCTATTGATGAACGTCTGTAGCTTGTTGGTGTTGGTCTTGGTTACCCGCCATGTTTCTGAACCATACAGAAGAACAGACTTCACGTTTGTGTTGAAAATCTGGATCTTGTTGCAGAGTAAGAGGGCTGTTGATCTCCAGATTTGGCTCAGGGTGTTGAAGGCATGTCTTGCTTTGTTGATTCTGCATTTGATGTCTTCGTCTGTCCCCCCCATCTTTACTGACTATACTGCCCTGGTAAACAAACTTGTCAACTTCCTTGATGTGTCTTCTTGGTGAAGTTGGACTGAATCTTGCTGTCTGTTGTTCACCCTCATGACCTCTGTCTTCCTAATGTTGATTTGGAGCCCACTCTTCTCAGCTTCTTCTGAGAGAGGTGTACAGTTCCAATAATTTCAGCAGCTGAGGGTGCTTGAGGTTACGGCCGGCAAATGGTCTCCAATGCAGAAAGGGAGTCTGACAAAATGAGGAAATCTTTATGTTTGGATTTAGAAACCATTTCAAGAGCCAGGACCAAGGCTGTCAACTCAGCAGTGTAGTAGTGGAGCTGTCAGTGGGAATGTGTTTAGAACATCTTTGAGGAGGACCTGTTGCCCAATACACAGCAGGGGCAACCCCCTCATCAGATTTGGAACCGTCAGTGAAAATTCTTGTAAAGGATGGAAACTTGGAATACAGTTAGACAAAAAAGGACTTGTATGCCAAGAGAGGCTAGTGGAATCTTTATGGTATGAGGCTAAATCAAATCGGATCTCTGGCGTAAAAATAAAGTCCATGGTCGGTCATCTTGAAATTTGGAAAAATCATGAATTCCCCGGGGGTGGGATGGAACTGGGGGTGATCACTGAATTTCTTTTTGAAACTTGGGGTCAAAAAACTAGTCATATGCAGGGTATGGGGGTTCAGATGATATATTCAAACAGTAGTTCAAGGTAAGTTTTAGCCGACGATTTGAGAAAGATGGTTCTCCTGTCTCAGCAGCATGCAGGCTATCAACAGGGATGGTGTGGAATGCACCCAGAGTCGAAGCCCTTAATGCTGGATGTGATCCAGACTTTTTGGGTAAGAAGTTTTGGCCAAGCCGTAGACTACACACCTGTAGTCCAGTTTGGAGCGGATCTCAGCCCTGTAAGATAAAAATTTTTTTTTTTTTTTTTACCAATGCCCCAATCCGTGTGTGCCAAAACTCTCAGAATATTCATTGCTTTTTGACAAGCAATTTTTAAGTGTAGGATGTGACTTTTAACGTTCACTTTCTGATAAAAAATAACGCCCAGAAATTTGGCTTCTTTCACAGTTGGAATGGTAGATTTGTCCAGAAGAATTTCAGGATCGGCAAAGAACTGACGAAAATTGTGAAAATGGACACACCGTGTTTTGGAGTTTGAAAAGGTGAACCCATTTTCCTCAGCCTACTGTTGAATCTTATCCACACAAAGTTGGAGTTGACGCTGTAGGTTGGCATAGGAAGCTCCAACTGCCTTGAGTATGAGGTCATCAAGAACAGAGGACTCAGAACCTAGGTTTACTCAACTGACAATGTTGTTGATTCTGATACTGAAGAGAGCAGGAGAAAGAATACTCCTTTAAGGTACATCAAACTCCTACCCATGGACGTCAGATAGTGTGGTGCCAATACGGGCGTGGAACTGCCGATCAGCCAGAAAGTTTTGAATAAGTAGAGGCAGATGACCATGAAAACTAAGTTTATGAAGATCCATAAGAATTCCAGATTTCCAAGTGGTATTGTATGCGTTTTCCAGATAAAAAAAAAGATTGCAACCACAGTTGTGTTAATGAAGGGACAAAATACGGTCAATGGTGGTTTCCTTCGGACTAAAATTGTTCCAAAAAAAAACATCGGTTTCCAGCCTCCTCATCAGATAGGGAGTTGATCAGCTTTTCCAGTAGTTTGCACAGGCAGCTGGTCAGAGGTACTGGATGATGGTATGATGGGTTGGTTAAGTCCTTTCCAGGTTTAGGAATGGGAATGATCAGGGGTTTCCGACAGGAGGGCGGAAAGCACCCTGTGGTCTGGATATGGCTGCTTTATGAGCATTAAATTTTTCAGCTAATATTGGTAAGATCAGGCGTGTGACAGTGATGTGGATCAGACATCAAACTAAGAAGGAATGCCTTGTGAAAGCCATCCATCCTAAAAATTGCGGGTTCATATCCCGACAGTATCAGGAAAAAGAAAAAAAGAAAAATGGCAGAAGGGCATCTGGGAGTCATGACCTTGATGCACCCCAGCCCACTTACAATGTAATCGTAAGGATTAGAACCGAAACACACATGTCTGAAGATTTCTTCTCTGAAAATCACCTGCTGTCAAGCTGTCCTTGGAGTTTTCTCCTACTATTGACATGCATTAAATTCAACAACTACACACACACACACACACACACACACACACACACAGTTCCACTCGCCAGTAACCACATGCAGTTCCAACTTTCAAACCACACGCGCAAACACATGTCACACACACACACACACACACACACACACACACACACACACACATTAACACACACGCAGAGAGAGAGAGAGACACACACACACACACACACAGACAAAGACAGAGAGAGTGAGAACTCACCAATAACAACAGATGACTAACAGATGTGACTGGAAGGTAGAATAACCTCATGATGAAAACGTCCTCAAAACAAACCCAAACTCCAAGGTCAAGAGAGGATCCCATCATTAGTGATGTCAAGCCTGGCATAAAGACAAATGAAAAAAGTACAACTTCACTGAAATGTAAAAAAAAAAAAATCCTTTTTTTTAGTTAAAAAAAAAACATAAAAAATTTAAACAAAAGGTTTTTGTCACTCTTGCCAATGTACACAAAATAATGAAACTATTTTCTCTTAATGCTCATTTGGTCACTAATCCACCAATAAATCAAACATTTAAAGTATTTTAGACATAGCAAAGGATATTTACTACATATAAAAAACAGAGTTTCACATAACTCAATACAGTCCTGAAGGATCTTTTCCGACTACAGCCATTTTCATCAGCGCTCCAGGTGAACTATCACAAAAGAAAATTTACCCTTCAAGAAGACAATCTTCAAACATATATATCTTTTATCATCTTAGTTAGTTCATTCTTTTTGTACTGTGCTGTGCTATATCGTCAGATCAACGTTTTCATAACACATAATGGATGCCTCTATTCACTAAGTTTTACACAAAAAGTAGCCAACAAACCAAACAAAAAAATAAGTAAAGACAACCTTCTATAGAATTCATTTTCATGCTTGACCAACAGAAAAAAAAATACATGTATGGAAATAAATTGTGTGCACTTTTATTTTAAGAAACCCAAACATGATCCTCACCATTGACATTCATTCCCACAGAAAGATTTAAAAAAAAAAAAAAGAGAAAAAAAAAAAACACCCTCAAAAGATCAATTTCTAACCATATCATAAATAAAAAATAGCCTTTCAAAACTAACTGATGTTCCTTTTCAGTTTTTTTTGTTTGTTTTTTTGTTTAATGAAGCCATGTTCAGAACATTTTCTCTGTGTGTGTGTGTGTGTGTGTGTGTGTGTGTGTGTGTGTGTGTGTGTGTGTGTGTGTGTTTCTTTTCTGTTTTCTTCTTTTTGTTTTTTTTTTTTTTTTTTTTGGTTGGGTTTTTTTTTTCCTTGTGCATATAACAAAATAATGCATCATCATGAGGACTTAAAGTTATTACAGAATGGAAGAAGCTCACATCTACAAGACGAGAAGTATGCTTGTCTGGCCAGCAGCTTGTGAGAATCTCATTTCCATGCCAAACTCATCATCACAGAGTGAGGGGCTTTACAGGTTCATAAGCCTGGGACCTCATAAAAGTTTGTGATTTCTCAATTTAGAAAATGAGGACCATATCCCTAAAAGCAATGGCAGAGGCAACTGAAAAGTGAAATGAGTTCCAGCTGAAGCTGGTTGATGAATAAAGGTTAACTTCATAAGGCTTTTCTTTCCCAATGTAAATGACCAACAATGATGTAGGCAAGACATCTGTCTAAAATTAGTAGTAAAAACACAACATTCTGAGATGTCCCACCCATCGTAAAAGTACAGATTTCAGTCCCAGCATCCCTGGGAAAAAAATTCTGACAACAGAAAGGCATTGTGTAAATGAGTGTGGATTGTAAAGCGCTTAGAGCTTGGTCTCTAGCCAAGAACAGGCGCTATGTAAGTATTCATTATTATTATTATATATTATTATTTTATCTAGGTGTCATGACCTGGATGCAGCCATGCCCCTTTAGAGCGTAAAGAGATTAGGGGGCGGGGGAAATGATTGTCTGCAGGGGGGTTCTTCTCTAAGATCTTCTGCCACCAAGCTTTCCCTAGGTCTTCTTCCTACTGACTGCTTTTATTGTTGGTGAATGCAGTAAGTAAAATCAATGAAACCCTAATCTGGGGGCTATCTGAAATGTGTGCACTAGCCCACCAGTTTTCATTTTATTAGCCCAGTATGTCTAACAAAATGTAAAGATCACCTCTTTTATTTTTCCAAAGGGGGTACAGGCATCAAAATGAAAACGCAAACAGAGTTAAAAAAATTTGTGAGAAATCCTGGCCAAGTAGATCATTTTCTCACTATTGAAAGTGGTACCATTAGAATCCTAGTGTATCATTTTCTTGAATGCAGATCATCACCTCCTATAGAGTCCTTTTCTTGCCATTTGCCCTCTTGTCTTGTCCTTTCCTTATACTTGCTCACAGTTTTGGGGTCAAGGTTCTGCTACAGTAATGTAGTGACAAATATGGCAACCACATAAAAACTGAGCTCACAGACGAATGAGAGCCAACCTTCTGTTTCAAAGAGACAAATATGGCAACCACATAAAAACTGAACTCATGGACAGATGACAACCAACAAAAAGTTACTGACAAGCAAACAGCAGTGTCTGTGAAACCACACGCACGGTTAAATACTAATACTGAGTTTGAGGGTTAGAGGTTCATGCACTGGGAATGGCGATGTCAACAAGCATTTCAAATTTAAAAGAAAACTTCACATTTTCAAAAATTCAAGCTAACATAAATCAAATCTGAATGATGCAGACTGCAAATGTTCAAACTACCTGACAGACAATCAAACTTTGAAATCTACTCACCCATCTGCATTTATGCTCTCTTTGGGCAAACAGGTGACTGAATTTGTCCAGCTCTGGTGCCCCCCTAACCCCAACCCCTGCTCTTCCCTCTACTGAAAGCTTCATGTTAAAGAACACTGCCGTACATATTCTCATGTACAACAGATTGTTTGTATGGGGAAGCCAACAATTTCTCCAAACTGACTCAAGCCATACTTCACAAGTTCAGCCACAGAGCACGCACTGATCTTCTGAAACTAGTTTTTAGTAATAATGCACAGTTTCTGGAACAGACCAGTCCCTAGGCTCTTCACTGAGTTCATCAAGGGTCAAGCTAATATTTTCAGCTATTTTGCATGTGATTTTCACTAATTCGCTGAAGGTATCTTGTTTCATCAAGTACTTCATCCTTATTTGCTGTCCCCACAAGGACTGTTCAATTCAGCAATCTACTCTGACATTACTGCCCATGTGAAATGGCACATGCGGCCAACTACTTTAGTAAATGAAATGCTGTGATTCTGATCATTAATTTACAATTTATGCGTTTCTTAATGTGTAATATGCTGATCAATACACTGTGCCAATGACCATGAGTCCAGCAGTTAAAGCAGTCACCTCCCATTCTGTGTTACTGCAATGAAGGCACATGGAAGGGGAAGAATTAATCCTGCCAAAAAAAGGATAATCTACACTTAAATCACAGTGAATGTAAAAACATTGTTCATATTTACCAAATGCAAAAATGGTTGAAACAGGCACCACTGTCTGCACTCCAATAATAATATGTAGGTATTACATAATGCCCGTTCATTTTAAATGGAGCTGGAATATTGGGAGTAAAAAAAATAAATGCATATCACAGGGGTTGTGAGTAGCTTACTGAATCTAATGCAATGTCGCAGGAATTGTCTGTCTTTGCTGTGTCTAGACTGATAAGAAGTTGCTTAACAATCGGAAACTACTGTACCTTTTAAACGGAAGCTTCTCGGTAATCATGACACTTCATTTAAGATTTTACAATGTTCAGTCAAAAATTAAACACAATGATTTTCTTTTCAGTGCCCATTCACTCTGTTTTTCACAATAAACCAAAGAGAAAACCTCATTTAAAAAAAAATCTTCGAACCATAAAGCACCTAAACAAAAGCATGCCAAACTGGAGACTGCACAACCTCATAGATCTATCCAGAGACATTTTCAACATTTTTCTGAACATGATTCCTGGTTTAAACCCAGAAACTGGTACCCCTACTCTAGTCTTATGTGGTAATCACTGTTAATTAAACACACTTCTAGGCATCTTCTGGGCATATTTAGTTTAATTTTTATCCATGGGGGGAAACGTCATAAATGTCTTTACATCCAGTTTTCACATCCCTGCATTATAACTGCATTTACGATACTTTTCAGCTGAATTTAAACTTTGACAGGAAAACATGTTAGAATTAATGGTAAAACTAACAGCTGAAAATTTGGCCACTTAATGTGGGAAACTGAAAACTTGCTACATATGCTCCTAACTAGTAACGGTAACTTGTTAAGCTTATTTCACGTTGAAATTCTTTACCCCTGAAGATTAGCCAATGATTTAATCACAAACTGACATAAACACACAAAATAACAATAACATGCTAATCATAAACACTTGAACTAACATATTCCACAGAAACACCACCACCAAAATGACGTAACTTACTGCGTAAATAATTTGAGAACACTCTATCGCTCTCCCAGCGCTAAGCGATTTCAAGGCCGCACGGCTGCTTGAGCCGCGTTCGGTGTTGTCGTTCTGCTACTGTTCATCTCGACATCACAGTCGCCGAGTTCTTCTGTGCCTTTGCCAGGCCAACATCACCGATGAAAACATTTCGTTCAATAGTAACAACTTTCTTTATGTGTCCATTTACCTTCTAAATTATCGACCAGCTGAAAAAAAACAAAAGGATCACTATCACACCGTACACAGTTCTCATTGGGAATTTTGGTACCCAAGCAGAAAATGGCTTCCTGATGAACTGAACCATTCGAGCCAAATGAGAATAATTCACCATTTGGGATAGACTAATGTGTTCATACTGTTTTCGTCGAAAATGATCTTTGTTTAATCAAGAGAAAACAGGGGTATATTTCTATTCCTTTTGCTTCAGTATTGAATATGAGGTGTTCGTATTTACGTTATTTCGTTCGATCGATTCCGATTACATTTTTTTTCTTAACTTGTTAGCTTTGTCCCTCATTTTCATTCACGTTGCGCAACTGACGACATTGATATGAGGCTGGCTAGACTTACATGATTGAGTGTCTGTTACGAGCACCCCATATTGTCCGCGAATTTTGTTTTTCTGTAGCAAAATGTATAGTTTCCCATGTTCAAAGATCAGATTAGTCTGTGTGCACCTTTTTTCAGATTTGCTTGTTTTAAGTTGTATGATCTGTCTGATCTACTCGTGAAGTTCCTTATGAACAGTTTTATTTCTAAGAAATAATGAGAAATCGATGTCGACTGGTAAATGAACACAGCTTTTTTTATTATTAAATTAGCACAGTAATATATAGAATCAGGAAAAGAGAATCGGCTGCGGGTTACACTAATGCAATGGCAATGTTCTGTCCATGGATCGGGATTCGGGTGTACTCTTGACCTCAGCACTGACATGGCCCTATGCGGGCGGCTGGGCAATGAGCAGCATGAACTGAATCAGATCTAGATCGAGATGTATTGCTGAAAGCGACCAATAAGGGTCAGTTAGGACCCATGTTCTTGGCCTCCCATCTCTTCTCTTCTCCAGTCCTTCCCATTCACATCACCCTCTCGTCTCCGACTGTCTGTCTCTTTTCCATCCCCAATACCGCTGCCGCAGTATGGCAGTGTTTTTTTTCCCATAGTATGGCAGTGTTTCACCCCATACGACATCGTCCACAAGCTTTTCCCGTCTCCTCTTCCCCCACCCCCACCCTCTCTCTCTCTCTCTCTCTCTCTCCTCTCTCTCTCTCTCTCTCTCTCTCATTTCACCTCCACCCACCACTTCGTGTAACCTCAACCACTAGGACATATGACTTGCAAAACATAATTGAACAAATATTTCTTTGAATGGATTTTGTGACCGTTTTTCAGTATGCGTCACTTGGGCTAAAGGTAAAAGTAAATCCCTAAAGCATATCGCTAACATATCGCACGTGTACCAATCTTTGGGAACATTTTTCGAAGATACTTTTTCCCGCCGACCTCGTCCACTCCCTATCTTCTAGTGTCTGCGTTTTATACTAGACTGATTGATCTTTAATACGCAAGGATCAAGAGTTTAGGCCAAAGCAATCTATCCTTGTCATGCATACATTATCTTAACACATATCATTCATACTGACAATTCAACATAGCAACACTACAATCTAATTCTACCATCTGTCCTTGTCATGCATACATCATTTCAACACATATCATTTATACTGACAATTCAACATAACACTACAATCTAATTCTGCAATGACGAACAGACTTCATAAACGTAACATTGACATGGTGGGTAGTCAAACAGAAGGTAGGAGAAGAAAAAAAAAAAGAGCCTGAAGAAAACGTTGGAGTACTGCAACACTATCGTCAGTTCATTATCAAGGGTATGCCATGTATTGGAGATGTCGGGGGTGACAGGAAATGCTGGGAAACTGCATTCAATACGGTGTGAACACCTTCAGCAGCTAGGTAGATATTAATATAGTCCACTATGATGGCAAGCTAGTGGAACCAACGGAGCGAGGTTCTTGGAGACTTAGGGGATAGATGCTTGCCGACAAACGGAAAGGTAAACACGCAACAATATCCGATGTACTCTATGAGAAAAAAAATCGCCTAGGCTATATAAAACTCGTCTCTTTGTGTGCCTTTCTCCATGTGAACCCATTTCTTTGTGCCCCCAACACTGCGTACCACTGTCTGTGTATTCCTAATCCCATGTCTGTTTTCCACTATTCTCTCTCGCTATGCCCTAGTCTGTCTCTGTGTATCCCATGTATATATTATTTTTTATAAGGGGCTTTGGAGAATTATGACGAAATACGGATGCCCCAGAAAGTTCATTGCCATCGTACGCCAAGTTCACGACGGCATGCTGGCCAGAGACCAAGACAACGGTGAGACATCTAAACCCTTCCCAGTCTCAAATGGAGTGAAGCAGGGTTGTGTTCTTGCTCCCACTCTGTTCAGCTTCATGTTCTCGGCTATGTTGACTGATGCATTCAGTGACGCGGAGACAGGCATCGTCATCAAGTACCATACAGATGGACCAGTCTTCAGTCTCAGGAGACTTCAAGCGAAAACCAAGGTCTCGACAGACACTGTCAGTGACTTCCTCTTTGCGGACGACTTGCCCTCAACGCTGTCTCAGAAGCCTCAATGCAACACAGTGTTGACAAGTTCTCTGCTGCTTGCAACAACTTCGGCTTGACAATCAACACGAAAAAGACTGAAGTGATGCACCAGCCAGCCCCGGGAAAGCCATACGTTGAGCCAGTCATCACTTTCACTGGACAGCAACTGAACGCGGTGGATAAGTTCACCTACCTATGAAGCACTCTGTCAGGAAACGTTGTCATCGACCTTGAGGTGAATGCCCGGCTCGCCAAAGCTAGTGCCGCTTTTGGCAGACTCCACAAGAACGTATGGAACAGGAGAGGCATCACCCCAGAGACCAAGATCAAAGTGTATCGGGCCATAGTTCTCACCACGCTGCTCTATGGCTGTGAAACATGGACGGTTTACCAGCGTCACGCCAGGAAACTGAACCATTTACACACCACCAGCCTCAGAAGACTCATGGGCACCAAGTGGCAAGATAAGATTCCGAACACTGAAGTCCTCACTTGTACTGGCCTGCCTAACATTTTCACCATCCTGATGCAGTCACAGCTTCGCTGGACAGGTCATGTAGTTCGCATGCCAGACCATCGGCTGCCAAAGAAACTATTGTTTGGCGAACTGCAACAAGGAAAACGCTCTCATGGAGGCCAGAAAGAAACGTTTTCAAAGACAACCTCAACTCTTCCCTGAAGGCCTTTAACATCAGCCACACAACATGGGAGCAGACTGCTCAGGACAGAGACGGGTGGCGATCAGTTGTCCCGCAAAGGTGCAGAAACCTGTGAAAGTAACAGATTTGCTGCAGATGAGCAGCGCAGGATGATCATAAGACCAGCGCCAACAGATCTCCAACTGCCGCCACCATCCCCTGTCCATACTGTGATAGGTCTTTCCGGGCGCAGATCGGCCTGACCAGCCATCTACGCACTCACCCCCGATCCAAGGATGACTAGATGGTCTTCGTCGTCTCGACGGACAAACAACAACATCCCACTTATATGTTTCCCTAGCTCTGTTTGTTCCGTCTCTGTATATTTGTGTGTGTGTGTGTGTGTGTGTGTGTGTGTGTGTGTGTGTGTGTGTGTGTGTGTGTGTCAACGTCATGTCATGTAATGAAATGTGTGTTTCTACTATTCTGTTCAGCATTCAACCCAAAAATATTACACACACACACACACACACACACACACACGCACGCACACGGTGAAGTGAAGAAAGAGGAAGTTCTAGGTCATCTTGGCCGGGATTTGTGATGAGCCAAGAGGTAAATTAAAGCCTGTAAACTATCAGTGACACTATGAACGAATTAAGTATCTGCTCATACCAAGCTACCCGGCTCCCTGGACTAGTTCTAACCTAGACCAGCTCAGTTTAGAAAGAGTGGGGGTTAGTTTCCGCCGAGGACATTGACGAACAAAGTACACAAGACACGATGCATTTCGACCTCTTGGGTCTTCTTCAAGTGAAAACAAAATAGGTTACATTTAACATTTAGGACAGTACAAAAAAGTACGAAGAGCGACTTTTCTGATGTCCATGTGGTATGCTGTGAAGAATGGCTGACCGAAGGTCATTTCCTTCCGTGTCTCATATATGTCTCATATCCACCGTGTGCCCATTGACCTGTAACCTAGATCTGAGCCACAGTGTCCATTCTGAGTCACCTAACCTTTTTAACCGAATTCAAAATCACAGGCACTCACTCTGGCTCACCTGACGTCGAGCCTCGACTGGGTCTGTGACATTCCTTTCTGGGTCATGGTAAACCCAGGTTAATTGTCAAGAATCCCAGTCAGTAAGAGCTATGCTGGGTTATTTATCCTTTAGATTAATCCGTTCAATAGCATTTGAGGCACCCTTCTGGTGTCCTGGTGGATCTAGTCTGTTTAACTGAACTGAAGACTCTGTGTCGCTAGAAGAGAAGGGCTCGACATTCTGTGACCAAGACCGTGCGAGATGACAATGATAATACGTTTCTTGCATTCAGGGTTTGAACAGCATCTCGACATTTATTATCATTGATGTTAACTGTCAGTACAACTAATGGTTACTCTGACAATAAACAGGTTTCTATCAGTCGGTCCATGTGTCCATGGATGTGTGTGTGTGTGTGTGTGTGTGTGTGTGTGTGTGTGTGTGTGTGTGTGTGTGTGTGTGTACGTGTGCGTGTGTGTGTGTCGCTATGCGAAGTTCATGTAGAGAGCTTTATATTTTTTTTTCAACAGACAAGTGTCATTAGTTTTGAATCTTTAATTCTTCTTCACAAGCTGTTTAAGACAAAAGAAGGACTAAAGCTTTAGGGCTGTTAATTATTTAAAATAAATCTTTTATTCGTTTTTAATCGTTAGTGCTTTTCTCCAGTTCGTCCGATCTCCTCTTTAATCTATGTTTTTATCTCTGCTCATGAACAAGCTGTGTGCAAAGAATAAGCTTATATGCGTTCTTAAACAGTCGATTTCACCCCTTCCCAGTCACATCTGCTATACTCACTCATTCTCTACTACAGGCTTCACACGTAGCCTACAACTTCACACACACACACACACACACACACACACACACACACACATTATCACTCTATGTGAACAGGCATAAAACAAAAGAGCTAACACTCTCATTCACCCACTTGTTCTTTTCCTGTTCTCCTTCCGCCATGTTTTTGTGCTAATGTGCAAAGAGCTAGCTAATATAGACATCAACTCCCCCCCCCCCCCCCCCCCCCCTTCCGCATACACCTTCCACGCACTCCACAGCCTCACACACAAGCAGGCATACACTACCCTCACACACCCTTCCATCCACCCACCCCAGCCACCACCCATCCACACACACACACACACACACATGTGATGTACGGTATACATCGACATGCACTCGCACACACCCACCTGCATGCTTTTCGACCGACATGATATCTCTAATACCACCCGACATATTCAATTACTATAAGTAACGGTATATTGTCAGGGTCTATTGCTGCATGACACTATCTGCTTTATCGTCAAGAGTTCACTTGCCTTACGGGGGGAAAAAGCAGCAGCGTCATATATTCAACTCGTCAGTCTTTCTTTCTTTCATTTTTTCGGAGGGGGGGGGGGGGGGGGGGGGGGGGGTTGGGGGATGGAGTGGAGAGGGAAGGTTGGGGGTTGAAAGAGATGGGGGACACTCCAGACTGTCCGGTGGACACTCCACATGTGTGTGTGTGTGTGTGTGTGTGTGTGTGTGTTGGGGGAGAAGGGAAAGGGAAGGGGGAGGAGTTGGAACAGAAAGGACAAACCCAAACAGTCACATCACGGACAGATGGACTACTTCGTTCTGTCTCCCGGGGCAGTACGGGTTACTCCATGCAGCTCGGGAGTCGGCCGCGACATGGCCTATGAAAGCGTACAGTTTATGCTGGGACACGGAAATACAAAGCAAGTGAAACTAAGAATGGTAACTCATACACCTATCTTTTCTGCGCACTTTTTTTCTGTTCGAACGCAAAAACGTTGTTATAATTAATAAATGACCCAGTGTATGTATTTTAAAGGCAACTAAACGATTAGTTTAGTTTTAGATTGGCAATATCATGTGCGTCCGCTTGGATTTCAATTATAATCAGTAAATTCATGAGTCGAACTTCCGGTAATCCTGTTGATATTAGCAACCAGTTCCTCCATCAGCCATCGAAGTACCATTGAAGAACACCAGCTGAAATGTCGCGGCCAAATTACTATACACCCAACGAGGTGTCAGTTCATAACACAGCAGATGACTTGTGGGTATCTTTTCTGGGAAAGGTGTACAATTTAACGCCGCTCTGCGAAAAATACAAAGGTAACATTTAAAAACGAAATTTGATGTTAGTTTTCACTGAAAACTTTAACCTGCGACAATAGTTATTTATTATTCACATCATATCATACCATGTCATATGGTATCATATCATTTTATATATCATGTCTTATATTATCATATCGTATCATATCATATCATACATCATATTCTACATCATATCATATCAGTGATCAGTTTATAGGTTTTCATCAGCCTTTTGCCTGAGTTGATATATTGTCGAATTTCTGAGTACAAAGTTCTAATGTAATGGTAAGATTCCTGTCAATAAGTTTGTCTAGAAGCTATACTCCTTCCAGTGTCTGTCTATCGAATTTTTTTTTTTTAAGTTAGGCATTCCTGCGGTGGCAATGTGATCAGGCATATTGTTTCACAAATTTGTTACACCATTAGAGAAAAAAAAAACCCAAAAACTAACATCACTGGCTTCACAAATTAATAAGTCTGTCAGTCAAAAAGTAATGTTGTAGGCCCTACGAAAGAACTCTGTTAAAAAGTAACATTATTGGCTCCAGCAGGCTCTTGTGTCCAGTTCAAAAGTCTGCCACTTCCCATGCATGCCTTGTCAGTTTTTGTCCAGTTTCATAGAGTTTAAAAAGTGTGTAAACATCTGCGTACTAATGACTGGTGATAAATGAAATGAAAAGTTGTTAGTGATTGCTTGTTAGTGTTGAAAAGTGATTTGATCGGGGTGTCTCAGTTCCCTTCTTCACATTGATTCTCTGCATTCAGAAGATCAAGACAGTTCTGAAAACAGTTTCTGCCAATATTGTTCACTTGCATTGATTGTTTGCACACACACACACACACACACACACACACACACACACACACACACACACACACACTGACGCATGTACACACAGACACACCCACTCACTCACACACACACACACACACACACACACACACACACACACACACACTCACATGTACATAAACACATACAAGTGAGCGCTCGCAAGCGCATGGACATGCAAACAGATGTACACACACGCACACACACACACACACACACACACACACACACACATACACACACACACACACACATGTACATACACACATACAAGTGAGCGCTCCTAAGTGCATGGACATGTAAACAGATGTACATCACTCAAAGCAATGCCATGCTCTGCAACATTGTATTACTTATAGGAATCTGTAAGCAAGCAGTTCAGGTATAATATGTATTTCCATATCAAAGAAAGCATTAGGCACTTAACGGTGTAAAAGGAATGATAAAAGAAACCAGCATGTAAGCATTTATTTATGTATTTATGTTGTTTTTTGCATGGATTCATCCCTCAGTGTGTGTGTGTGTGTGTGTGTGTGTGTGTGTGTGTGTGTGTGTGTGTGCATGTGCACGGGTGCACATACTCGCCTGCAAACAGCCTGTGAATGCATGTCTATATTTATGAATTCTATGCATACAGTTACTGATTAAACTGTTAACATTATTATGCAGTTTTGATCCCATCTAAGATGTGGAGCATTGATTCCAATTGCATGCATGCGCACACGCACACACATGCATGCACACACACACACACACACACACACACACACACACACACACACACACACACACACACTCTCTCTCTCTCTCTCTCTCTCTGTCTGTTAGTCATGGTCTGTCAGCGTCAGTTTGCCTTTTCCATCACACACTGTGTCTCACGGTGGCTCTCTGTCGGTTGCATTGTGCTGTTTGTACCGCTACCTTGTCATTTAGGTCTTTGTGTGTGTGTGTGTTATTGTACCTTCTCCCTCTTTTTCCGCCTCCCCCTCAACCCCACTTTTCCCTTTTCTCTAACTGGTCCCCTTTCAGACCACTTTCACCTAGGTTTGGATATTGTGCAGTTATTGATATCTTTGCAGGGGGGGGGGGGGGTATGGGATGTCATGTATGTGTGGCCAAGCACCACTTAACAGCACTGAACTGACATAGCATCAGTACTCTGTGGTTTCGTGTGAACACCTCTTCGTAACCCTGACATTCTGAGAGTTGTCTGAAGATTGCTTGCACTGGTGCAACTGTAGGACCATCCTGGGTGTAGCCCAGTATGAAAGATTAAAATATGGGAATGAGAAGACACTTAAGATTTTTTTTTTTCCTAAAAAAAAATTTTTCTTTTTAAACAAAAGGAAAAAAAGTCTGGTGGGTGTGGGGTAGTGGTAGATGGGATAAGTCCTATCTGTAATGTAAAGGTTTTCAAAACAGACTACTTAGGTGTGTGTAAAAGAGATGATACATTAGATAATAGACAGTGTTTATATCACGGTGGACCATTTCAAGAATTCATTCATAACACAATAGAATGGAGAAGCAGTTGATGACTGCAGGATCCAAGAGGTAGGATGAACACAACCCCTGTCCCCAGCCCCCAACCCTCCTTCCCCAACCTCTTCTACAAAACAAACAAGCAAATGAAAACCTACAGCTGAAGGGGTAGTAAGAACCTTATTAAACTGAAGATACAAATAGAATTGTCTTGACAAAGTATCATGCTGCCAGATTTCAAAATCATAATGTTAAAACTGGTATAAACATACCTCAAAATATATTCAGTCATAACATTAAATGAGTAATAGCAGTTTATGAAGAAAAAACAACTTGAAATGTTTATACCATCACCAATGTAACAACGATTATTGATAATTGTACAGAATAATAGTAAGAATACAAAATAATGGTGAAGGTTGTGATGATAACTATGTCCATCAATCATCTTGGGTGTTGTGTTTGCACAGGTGACGTGTTGCTGAAGCCCATCATAGCTGCTGCTGGCAAAGACATTTCACACTGGTTCAACCCTAAAACAAAGGATGTGAGACATTCTGCTTTCATACATTCATCTACAGCTCGTGATTTTTCTCTCTCACTCTGCTATCTTGAATGCTGTTCAGTGAATAATCATTCATGTTACTGTTATGATGATCATCGTAATCATCACTGTTGCTTACGGGTGATATGGTTTTAGTTCTGCATGCCAAGAAGTGTCTCTGTCATGAGTGTGTGCAGCATTTCTCTGTGTGCGTGTGTATATGTGTGTATGTGTGTGTGTGTGTGTGTGTGTGCATGCAGGCACGCACACGCTTTTGTGTGTGTGTGTGTGTGTGTGTGTGTGTGTGTGTGTGTGTGTGTGTGCGCGTAATGTCTCTTCACATAAATTTTTTTTTTCGATGAATCTTAAAGTATTTTGAGACAGATTTCACATAAGGTATTTTTAGATGGATCTTAGTGTTGTTAATATTGTCAGTTTATAATTGAACAATAAACCATAAACCAGAAATAACTCGCATGCTTCTTCACTCTCTGTTTTTTTCAACAGTACAAAACAATCTATTTCTAAATCAAGACCATGTCCCACCTGGACTTTGAAAAGAGAATTTTGCAGTGTGTTGCTACAGTGAAAAGAAGTTGGCAATCAGCAGACATATATCTGTAATCAGTTAAAGAATAGGTGCTATGTAACAATATATTACATAAGAATTATCGTAAGAAGGAACTGTGTGTGTGCTATTTTACAATTACATAAGTATTTATTATTAGATCAAACAGTGTGTGTGTGTGTTGTGTGTGTGTGTGTGTGTGTGTGTGTGTGTGTGTGTGTGTGTGTGTGTGTGTGTGTGTGAAAATGTTGTGACTTGGTTGATCTCTGAGCCAAAAGGTAACACAGTTGAGAGAAAAACCCAGCAGAATGTACTTTATTGTTTATGATTGTCATTCCATCTGGCATCATTGGGTTCCATTTTCAACTCCGTTTTGCAAAGAGTTTGATTGACTCACAGCTTTTGACACATGTTCATCAGTGAGGTTTTAAGTGTACAGCTTTAACCTCTTCATGGCTGAATCTTAGTGTGTAAACAGATCAGAATATATATGCATTTGAAGCACTTTACTTTGTGTACTTTACGAAGCCTTATTGTACTTTTTGAAGCATTATTGGTCTAGCTGAAAAAAAAAAAAATGTACTGTTCCTTTTGAAAAACGTATGACAGAAAAAAGTAAGGAAAGGTAATATTTTCCTTATTCGTAGAGGTTGGTAGAAATTACATTTCGTAACTATTGGAGCAATGATGAGCTTGATGTAATTAACAATCAGCGTGAATATCCTCTCTATGTGTTTAAATGTATGTATGTGTAAAATAAATTGTTATCGGTATATATGATGTTTGAAATTTTGTTTGATTGCTTTCAAAGCGAATGCTGCTTCTTCCGTATTCATCATATATCTATTGTTTCCCAAGATGAGGATGGGTTTCTTTCTCTAGTGATAAGCGTTTCACAACAGGAAGTTGCATGTTAATAGGGACATCATTCTTGACAGAGGTATGTGTCACTTAATGTGTGTGTGTGTGTGTGTGTGTGTGTGTGAGAGGAGAGAGGCAGCAGGAAGGAATGCATTGAAAGTTCATTCAAATAGAGTGCTTGATAAACAACTGCGTCCCTTCATATCCTGCTTTCTGGTGATCTCAGTTTTGATTTCCTCTCCATCTCTACATCCTCAGTGAGTGTGAGTTCATGTCAAGCTCCCCGACATTTGCAGTTGTTGTGGACTGTCGTTGGTCAGATGCCATGATATCTTTTGGAGGGGGGGTGGGGGGGGGGGGGGGGGGGGGTTTCATGCAGGCTCAATGGCTGAGCTATTATTGTCATCAACAGGGGGCTAAGTAGTTGGGAGTACTGCATGTGCTGGATCAGAATAGGCTCAACAGAACACTACTGACGTAACACAACAGCAGTGCAGAGCCTCCTCTGGTGGGTTTCCTCAAGATGACTTGACAGTAACCACTCCCTGTGGATCGCTGTGATGGGGAGTGGTGCAGTGGGACAAACTGAACGTGATTGTGGAGAGGGGGGGCAGAATGAACGGTGTAAGGGTAGTGCCACTGAAATGGCACAGAAGGTTGGACACAAAGAACAGAAAACATTGTTCCCTTGCTGGCTGTGACTTCGGGAGTTTCGTTTTAGTGTATTTTCTTTTATGTCTGAAGAAAACATATTTGTTGAGAATTCGCTCATCAGTTTTGCACTGTGCATGAATTCAAAGTTACCTTGCACTTTGTCCTGTGTGTTTAGTCGTGTTTGTGAATGTTTTCACTGTCACTGCCCTCTTTTTCAGTTTTCATCATCATCATATGGTTGCAAGATCAAGTTCTGACAATTTTCATTGATCAGGGGTGGATGAACGGAGGACAATGGTGCACTGTGTGCACATGACCCTTTGCCATGAATTCCCCATAAAAAAAAATCCATTATTTAGGCTTATCAATACTAATCCATATCATTTCAACTGGTACAGATTACTTCAAATGGTACAGATTACAACTTAACCGCACAGATTTCTGTAATTTGTGTTAGCAAGCTCAGGAACTTCACACCCTCGAGTTGTCTTGATAATATCAGTATATTATTAGCAAAACCGCTTTGGACCGGACAGAACTGGATTGTATTACTATAAAATGCTATGATGTTTGTACGTTTGGGTGGTCTGAGCATTGCAGCCATCTGAGTGTAAGAAAACTGTATGTTCGTGACACTTGCATGTAAAGCTGTTCATATCAGACATAAGATGTTCATGTTAATTAATCTGTATTACAAGACATATTTTTGTTCCATTTGAACACCATATGACAGTCTATATAAAACACTCTGCTGTTGAATGCATCGTACATACCACAGCCAGACAACACTTGTGTTCTGCGGATCTTGTTCACTAGAGTGCAGACAGACAAGGAACTGAATATTTCACTGTTCATTTTCACACCTAATTCACAAACGGACAGCAGTATACAAGCTGACTGTCAATTTAGCCCGGCAGATTGTTGTGCTGATGGTTGCTGAATGTCATCGGCTGTCACTTCTTACCCACCCTGTTCATTGCGGTTTTTGCAGATCCGTACTCACGTAGATCCCCAGACTGGCTGTGTCATCCCGTACTGTCCAAACGGACGCTTCGTGCACATCGCCCCGCCGTACCAGACACCAACTGGGCCAATGACTTTGGCAGACCATGGTGGAAGGATGAAGGCTACCTGGTTGGAATCCTTTCATCCAAAACACGTTCCATCAAAATCATCAATACCCTGACTTCACAAGAGCAAGTCATCGAGGTCAGAATGAAGTAGATTGGTTCTGTTATCTAGCTCACCTGCCCAAATATCTTGTTAACCAATTTAAACAATACAAAGGTGGAATGTGCAAAAAGTGTAATTGAACAAACGATTGTGATATAAAAAGGTTTTGCTTTCAATGGGGAGACATGTCTGAACAATTTTTACACTTAAAAGATCATTCCACTTATAAAGTTTTATTTTCTTTTATGTTGACCTTATAGTCAGCTTTTCTTCTTTTTTAAAAAGCAGGTTTGCAGATCAGTTGTGGTTTGTATGGATCATTTCAGCTGTTACCATATAACTGCTATGATTGTGTGATTGTATGAAGCAAAGATTGGTTTCATTATCACTTGGTATCTACTTTGCTATGAACAACTTTTGTGCAAAGAGAAACTGGAACACAAAGGTAGAATCCACACAAAGCATAACAAACAATTTGCTTACTGACTGCAGTAATAGATATCCACACAGATCAAGTCCACACAAAGTGTACATAATAAACAGGGTTGGAAATGTTCGTGACACAGAGACAAACAGCTTCAAAGAACTGCATGAACAATACAATAAACACCATGTTTGACTGGATTTCTTCCCTAACCAGCCACACACACACACACACACACACACATACATGTGATGAGTGACATTTTGTTGGATCAGAGCCAGTAGGTTGTCCCATTCCCGAGGTTTTCTTGAACATATCTGTCAATAATGTTCTGGTATATGACAACTAAATATGAACTCCTTTACAGGCAGACAGAGAGAGTAGATTCTTAGTAATTTTTTTTTTTTTAATCTTTTCTTACCATCTTTAACATCTTGAAATTATTGAAAAATAAACAAATACTCTTGCAATCCTTGTGACATTATCAACCAAACTTCCTGTTTCTGTCATCCTATGTTTGAAGCAAAGTATATATTCATAAATATATGTAATGATAGTGAATCTCTTGACTATTTCAAATCAATAACAATCAACTAAGGTTTGAAAAAACACATTGCAGGTGTGCTCAGAAGAGATCATGACGGAGATCCTCAACCGTTTACCTCAAGTACAACGCTCACGCCGCGAGCTACACCTGGAAGTACGACAAACGCAACCTGGACATGAACAAAACTCTGGAGGAGAACAGCATCGCCGACGATGACGAGGAATTCTATCAGCTCAGCATGAATGATGACTCATATCTGCAAGCCATTCACCTGTACTTCAACGATGATTTGACGGAAGCTTGAGAACGTTGGACAGGACTGGCAATAAACCAAACTGAAGCACTGTTGGTTGGGAAAGAAAGAGGGTACGGGTACATAACAAGAATTTTTGACTTGCTTTGGTGTGCATGGTGAAAAGAAGGTGCAAGTGTCATCCTGTTGATGTCAAGGAACAATCTTTCTTCATTTTTTCATGTAGGATTGTCATTGCATTTAGGTACCCTTTTTCTTTGTAACTGAAGACTTCCACTACAATCACGGTGATCGTTAAACCTTTGTGAGGAATGCATGCACACAAAGCAAGTGATAATAAGAGACATTGACGTCACTCCGTCGTATTTTTCATCAGAATTTTGAGAGTTTTAACCATGATGGGTTTTTGATCTTTTTTTACATTATCTTCTTTTTTTTGTTTTACATGATTCATTTATCTTTTTACTGTTTATTTCTATGAATATTGTCTCACGTATATATGACCATTACGGTAATAAAACTTTTGAATGAAATTCAGCCCAAAGAGTCATGTTTTGACTTGTGTATGTGTGACTGTAAAAAAATACAGTACTTTTCAGCACATGCAATCTCCTTGTCCATTGCTGTCCTGTAAATACAGTAATTTCAATGCGTCATATATTATTGTCAGGGTTGTACTGTTGTTGTCTGTGATGGATCTTCCCCCTCCATCATTAGGTTTGGCCTTAACAACAAAAAAAAAAAAAACCACAAATCACAGTGTTCCACAGTGTGTGAGACATCAGCTGGGCTTGCCCAGAGGTCTGCCGTGATCAGAAACACTTGTGGAGAGGGAGCAAGGAGGTAATAGTAATGCAGACCCATCCTCCTCCCCCCATATTTGTTCCACACTCCCTGTCCCTGTCTCTGCCCTACCCCCATTACACCCCCCCCCCCCCACCTCCCTGTCCCTGTCTCTGCCCTACCCCCCTTCCACACCACACATACCAACCCCCCCCCTCCCCCCACCTTATTTGCTGACATTTGCTCCTTCCTACCACCCATGATTCCTCAATCCCATTTTTCAGCTTTTCTTCGCCCAGTGGGCGGTCGGTGTAGACCTGTGGACTCTATTGGGGCAAACCACATGTTTCCTTGCCCACTTCAGTCGAACTGAAGTAGCCGTGAAAATGACCGGTCAGCCACCGCAAACAACTCCATACTTCACTAAAGCAGCAAAGAGTGGTGAACACTGCATGACATTTCATGCTGGGAAACCGGACGATGCAGTCTTCATGTAAGTTCCAGCTATTCTACCCATTCCCTGAAGCCATTATGTGTAATGGCTGTCGGCCCTAACAAACATGTAGAAGGCCTTACAATTTCAGCCATGTGCAGTCGCAGCCATTTCGTGAGTGGCCTTCAAACTAAGCAGCCTTGAACAACTGTCCCCGACGCTTTTTTTTTTTTTTTTTTCTGTCCTTCTCCGTTTCCTTCTCTACAATTACCGATTAAAACAGATTAAGTGTGTGTAGTCCAAAACTCTTCTAATTCAAATCCATACTTGATGTGTGGAAATGGTCTCATCTACTTCCACTGCTGTTACCATTATTACAAGTGTTATACAGTGTAATTCCTCAAATAGCAGCAATTCAGAGCTGTTCACCCTAAAATGGCTATTGGTGTATTTCTCAATTGAAATGAGTGTATTTTCCTAAAAAAAAGTGAGTACAAATCTACTAAATTTGTTAATTTTTGTAAAAGCAGGAGGTCCCATCTCACATTCCAACATCATCCAGATGTGAGTTTGTGCACACGATGTGCGAGTTTTTACTCTTTGGTTGTAGTACTCGAACACCATGCTTATACACCTCAAGTGCCACTGCCGCTCACGAATTTATTTTGAGGTTTTTTTTTTATTACTTTTTTCCTCTGTTGCATTCATCATAATTATTTTCACCACAAGTGTACAAAATACGGCAAAATTGTATGGATAAACAGGTCTGCTTGATCCATATTGAGAAATCAGGTCTATATTGAGAGGTTCCCCTGTAGCTGTAACAGTCTGACTGCTCTATCAAACAAGTTCAGCTGTATCCAAGCTCATCTCCAGCTTCCAAACTTCTTTGTGTCCTGAATCACATGATACTGCTCAGCACAAGGAGAATAATTCATTCCCAGTGATTCTCTTTATGAACAGTTTCTTGTGTACATTTTTCAAAGTTTTTCTGTTTGTCTTTGTAAAATTCTTAATGCACAATGTGTGTGTGTGTGTGTGTGTGTGTGTGTGTGTGTGTGTACATGCATGTGTGTGCGTGTGTGTACGTGCATGTGTGTGTATGAATGTGTGTGTGTGTGAGTGTGCACGTGTGTGTGTGTGTGTGTGTGTGTGTGTGTGTGCGCGCGTGTGTGTGTGAGAGAGCTTAAATACATTTCTCTTCTTTAACAGTTTAACAACAAATCTAAAACCACATTTCCATCTTTTTTCCATCTTTTTAAATGGTACAGTTTAATCAATTCTAAACACATTTACATTAAAACATACAAACATTGTTTCAAGGAACATCAAACATACTTAAAAACTTCTCTCCCAGAAGTCAATAGTCACAAACTTGTCACCAGCAAGTCGGCACTCACAAAAATGCACTAAAACAAACCATTGCTGGAAAAATCACAATAAAGCAAATCAGTACATATAACTTGTGTACATTAAAAAAAAAACACACCCAAAACTAAAGATTTTATTGATTATCATCAAATATTCAAGAAAAGTAAAACAACAAAGTGATGAAAGTATGTATTTTAAAGCCATAAAAAGGATGATAGTGTGTCAAATGAATTTTTCAAAAAGATGTATAGGTGTTCACAAAAAAATTAGCACCCTTCATAGATAGATATTTTATATTTTTGAGCCTTGAGCTTCAAACTTCAGTAATATAAAACACGTATGATTTATGAACTTTTATCAATGTAATGACAAAGTGGAGAGAGAGAGAGAGAATGACGAAGTGGGGGGAGAGAGAGAGAGAGAGAGAGAGAGAGAAAAACATGTTTACTTTTGCGCTATCTACGCTCCTCTGCAACAACAACTGACTTCCTGTGTCAAACTAGGAAACATAATGCTGATTTCAAATGCAGAGGAAAGTAAGTCACAACTGCACAGACTAATCTAAAACCAACCATAAACATTTTGAAATAACACAATGAAATACAATTATGCCCTGCTACTGCATCTGTCCACATTGTTAAGATTTACTCCAAATGTTTGAATATTTGTTGTTCGTTCAGTGATAATGTGCATTACAATCCTTTAGGGGCAGACTGCTCGGTGAGAGGACGGGGTTACAGGGTTCCAAGGAAATCACCTATCACTTCCCTCAAACTCACCAAAAATGTTTTAATTATATATATATATATATATATATATATATATATATATATATATATATATATACACACACATACATACACACACACACACACACACACACACACACACATACATACATACCCTTTCCTCAAACTCCCTAAAAAAAATCTTTATCTAATGGGGAGAAAAAAAAAATATATATATATATATGTGTGTGTGTGTGTGTGTGTGTGTAAGAGAGAGAGAGAGAGAGAGTGAGAGTGTGAATGTGTGTGTTTCTTAAGTTGTGAAACATATTTGAAGAAAAAGTCTAAAGCATTTCGTAAGTGCTCTTATTGTTTAACCCCAACCTCACCCCTTTCTCCTGGTTTCACAGTTTCTAAGTCCTCCCTGTCAATGTCAACAACTCCCCCCCCCCCCCCCCCCCCACACACACACCCTCTCTCCTCCCTCTTATCGAGCATAATGTACAGAGTTCAACCCTCTAACCCAGCTGGCTGTTGTGAGGCCAGCGGCTACCCTCCAGCCAAAGGTCAGGGGGCGGCTATCATCCAAGGGATCTACAGCCTCCTGTGCCGCCAATGGCATTAATTTGCCAACAGTCCTGACAATACAGCACCTCACCTTGACACTGGTACTAAGCCTTCAAGCGTCGCGTTAAATACACACAGCACTGGATTGCTCAAGTTCAACAGTTCCCATTAGAGTTCCTTCGGGACAGTCCTCACTCAGTGTCTCGAGGACAAGGTTCTACCGACTCACGTATTACCTGATAAACAGTGTGCCAGTGAAATTAAGTATGCAGTTACAATCCAGAGAGTTAAAAAACTAAAAGGCCTGCCCAGCAAATCACTGCTGCCCTCCCCTAGTCCACACATACCAAGAGACAAGGGGACTCTTCAACTTGGGATGATATAAAAGTGTTGTGGAGTGTGTGCTGATGCAATGTGCTGCTAATCTTCTTTATGACAGAACAAGCGCACTGGTAGCTTCTCACAGAGACAATCCAGTTTCCATGTGATTTCCTGCTATCCACAACCTTGTGTTCCATGCAGCCAATACTACGATAATTTCTAACGTGATAATATTTATTTATCATTGAAGTGATCTTTTTTTTTCCCCAAGTATGCTAACCGAGAACATTTCCACCTGTGAACAAGAGTGGATTTCTTTTGGTCTTCCATAGCTTCCCCCAAGTAAAACAAGCCATAACACTGTAGGTTTCAATAATAACTCTGACACAGAAAAGTATACAGGGCTGTTTTCAACTCGAGAAACAAAACAAATATAAGAGAGAACAAGACATCATTTCATGGCCAAAACATGGTACTGTCTTTGAAATGAATCCCGGGGAAAGAAAAAAAAAAATCACAAAATATCCAGTACAAAGGTGGCCGAGCCCTTGATAAACATTATGAAGAGGTAGCAAATGGCAACAACATGAACAATAACGCCACCGAAAAATACACAAACACATTCAAAGGATTAACATGAAGAGATGGAGAAAACTCAAAAATAATGCACATGTGTTCCCCAAAATATAATTCACATCAACATTAAAAAGATTATCAAAACTGAATCTGTGGCCAATGCCAAACTTCAGGTCCATTTGATTAACATAAGCTTCTGGAATGCACTGCATTTTGAAACTGAAAACAACATCCACATGAAAACAAAACATCCAAGAATGAAATCAATCTGAAAAAAAAATAGAAGAATGAATTCATATCTATAATGGAAAAAAAAACAGGGTCAATACTCTTTGGAATCTTTTGGAAATCAATGACATCACTTTATTTCAATGCATTCATAACTTATCTGATAAGGACAAGGGTGGAAAGTGGAGGGTGTGTGTGTGTGTATATCTTTTGGAAATCAATGACATCACTTTAATTTCAATGCATTCATAACTTATCTGATAAGGACAAGGGTGGAAAGTGGAGGGTGTGTGTGTGTGTGTATTGGGGGCAGGGGGTGTGCTGGCGAAGGGAAAGTGGATGGATGCATATGGGAGGGAGGGGGGGAAGGATATGTGGGCAGCTGACAGCACAGAACATGTGTTCTCCCCCCCCCCCCTCCAATCACCATCCCCACCCCCAAAAAACAAATACAGCACATGCCCAAATACACACACACCTGGTTAGCTTTGGACACATCCTTTATGGCGGTGTTGTTCACTCCATTATGTACATATGACAATCAACATATTACGTACATTTAATGACACATGGCATGATCCTCACATTCTAGGGAACCAGAAATCCACTAACAGTTCCAAACTTGTACTAACAACTGGAACTGAAAGATGACACTGCACATCCACATGATCTGATTTAATTGTTTGTGTAAGGAATTAGACAACAAACATTGGGACAATGACAATTTAAGGACTAAACCTCACAGCATGGAACAGAAGATAAACCTGGACCTGTCTAAATGGCCACCATATGTTCTGTTGTTTGGCCATCTATCGTTCTCTGTCACTCTGTGCTAGTTTTCGAACCCTTCTGAACTAACTTTTCTGGCAGATTGAACTAAAAACAAAACTCTTCCCCCCCCCCCCCCTAAATTAGGCAGTTTTGCTGGGGAAAAACACACCAAACAAAGGAAAGAGGGCTAAACTGCATTAAACCACTCATCTACTTTTTGACCTGAGATATTCTCGTTTCTCCACTGACAAATTTGTTCTGTCTTTATACTGATGAACTCAGTCACCAATGGAAATCCCGTATGCACTTCTATAAAACTTCATTTCATAAAAGTTCATTCCACAAATGCTGTTTGAAAGATGTGCAACAAAGCACATTTGAACCAACAAAAAAAAAAAAAAAAAGAAAAGAGGGAAGAGAGAAAAAAACTTACACAACAAGAACAGCTCACCAAAATCAGTAACACATTACACTGTGAATCAATCATCTTTTTTTTTTATCAAATCATTCTCACATAGACACGCACACACACGCCCCTTTACACATATACAGGATCAACAAAAAAAACACAGACAGAAATTCATACGTACATTTACCAGTATAATTAGGACAATGTTTGTCTGCAAAGTCTAATTTAATTGGCACCAACTGTCTACTGCGTCAGGTGCTTTTTTTTTTCTCCTTTGTTTTCTCTCTCTCTCTCTCTCTCTCTCTCTAATACAAGGTTCAAATGAAGAAATGACTGAGTGAAGAAAACTGTGACAGTGTGCTATACATGAGAACAACCCAAAGGGGACTCTGATGCATTTTAGGTCCTCCTCCAGGGACTGGACCAAAGGAAGCCATGGACACAATTTTTGTAAAGGGGCTCTCAAACCTGGGCTTACAAACTACTGAGAAAAAAATACAACAACAAACACAAAGAAGCAGCAGTTACCCAAACCATGGAATCCCTTTATCATTCTGCACTGAAGAAATCCCTCCTTGAGATCTGTAAGGATCACCTAGAAAAAGGGGACACAAAGTGCATAAACTTTTCTTTTTTTTTTTTTTCTTTTTAAAGGAAGCATTATTTCATAGTATAACTCTGAAGATGGATTCAGGATGCTTGTCAAAAAGAGAGGGGACCCCCCCCCCCCCCCCCCCCCCCCCCCCCCCTGAGCATTCTGTAGCTGAGCGTTTACTGAAAGTTGGGTTATCAGATCTGCACAACACTTTCTTCATCAGAAATGCTAAGGGTGGGGAGAGGCTTGCTTTTCCTACCATCATCATTTTCATTAAACAAAACCAGTCAGGTACAAACTACAACATGGAAAGGTGTGCCAGTAATAATTACTAATTTTACAGCCAGTCAGCACAACACTACAACTCAAAAATATGTACCTTTTAGCATTAAGTTAAAAAAAAAAAAAAAGGGTGGGAAATCCAAAATAATATCTAAACATCTGTAGTGTTGAACAAAATGTAAAATCAAACTCACCTGCAAATGAAATATACAATTATTAGTAAGAGCTGATAAAAATATAGTTAGAGCAAATCTCTGTCCATTATTTTCTATGAGAGAGAGAGAGAGATGAAATAGAGAGAGAATCTTTTGTTGATCATCCTTTGTTTGAGACTAAAGCAGAAAGGGTTTAGCTGTGAGGTCAACTTTTCCATGAAAAATCAATCACTGCTGCCAAAATAAATGCATCTCTGAGTCAGAGTTCGACTTCTTAGCACCCCAAAATAAAATTATGCAAACTGCAATGCATACACTGGAGATGACTAACATGGAACAACCTGTGATCAAAATTAGGTATAAATTCATGCGCACACACACACACGAACAAATTTTTGTTGCTGATATTACAAAAAAACTAACAAACAAACAAAAAAAAAAAAACCTGACACATGCCTTGCACACTTTCTGTCATCATTCAGACACCGTGTGCCTTTCCTAATAGAAGCCCCATCATCTGACACACTCATCAAGCAACCAAAATATTCGGAGTTCTCCGCCTGCCATGGATACCCCAATACGGTCTTAAACGGTGCTCTCAGCTACACCACTACTGCATCCAGAACAACTGCCTCGGATGCCTGACTCTAAAAGAAACAGACAGACCCATCGCCTGCCCCCTTTTCCACCTTCACACGCTTCCCACTTGATCCAAAAACTAACACACGGTAGATCATAAACTTGCCTTTGAGACCAAACCTGTGATTACTTTCAGGTGTGATGAAAACCTCAAAGAACTACTTGTGTTAGATCGTAAACCTGCCTTTGAGACCAAACCCATGATTACTTTCAGGTATGATAAAAACCTCAAAGACCTACTGGTGCTCTTCAGACTGAACAAATCACTCCATCTTTGTCACCCAGAACCTTTCCCTGCTGAAAAATCAACTGCAAAATGTGTCATCTCACCAAACAAGACACCATCTTGCATCACCCCAAAGGCTCATTCAAAATTTAACGCATATTCTGCCAGAGCTGCAACACCGTGTAAGCTAACCACCAAGAACTGTAAGGTAAGTTCTGTGGGGGCGAGATGTCCCACACACTTTAATGCATGAATTTCTGAACGCCTGTCTGACATCCATCATCAGCAACACAAACCAGTCATTCCGCACTTCAACCACCGCCAGTACAACAATGATCATGTCAAAGTCCCAGGACACCGGCAACCACAGTGACAACATTGACCCCTTCATGTGCAGGAATCCTTCTTGCTGCCGGACTTGGGACGCTTATCCACCTGGCATCAACATCCAAAAATAGCATCTATCTTTCCACCCACCCCCCACCCCCCAGCAGTGGTCCACAGTACTCTCCCACAGAAACACTACGACATCACTCATTATTATTATTACATTATTTACACTACTTACTATTTACAGTTCTTCTCCTATACATCTAACGTAGATCTCTTATGATAATCATCATCATCATTATCATTATTACTCATATGATTATTGCTGTCATTGTCATTTTATTACTACTATTTTTTTTTCAATTAGCAGCAGCGGCACCAGCAATGGTAGTAGAAAGAATGAAATTAGTATTATAATTACAACTACTACTTTCACTGTTCAGATTTTACGATTAACTTTATTCCTTAAGTATTTTCTAAACTGTTACGGATTTGTATATTTCTTTGCTTTTATATTAGTATCTCACCTCAGCAGCTTAATAATAACATAATAATTGTTGCTGTCATTCTTAAAAGCATCATTATTACTATCATTAGTGGCGGTAGTAGTATCACAACTATCTATGGATTTTTTAGATCTTATCTCTTTACATTTCATTTCTTAAATTCTATTCTTTTTATATATCCCATTTTCCATATTATTATTATCACTATTGCTGTTGTTGTTATCATTGTTATTGTTTTTGTTGTCACAATGGTTACTACCATTTTCTTTTTTGAATTATCATTATTGCTAGTATCATAACTTTTACAATAACTATTCTTCTCCTTCCTCTTCCTCAATTATCATGTCTGTTGCAACTATCACAGCTTTTGTTGTAATCATGATCATTGTCGGCTGATGCCAGAGCTTAGTCCATGGCAACTGCAGCTTTCACAGCGATACCTTCTCCACAGGGATACTTCAATACCTCTCTTCTCTTCTCGAATTCCTGGTCAAATATCAGGTCTCCGGTTCCCCATCATCTCCACTCAATCTCCAAGCTCACCGACCTTGGAGAGTGAAGATGAAGAAGAGGACTTGAAGCTATTCCCTCTAGGCGCTTGAGGTATTTTAGGGGAGAGATCTAAAGAGTGCTGCTCTTCTTATGGCTGCTTGCCCATCTCCAACAAGTCTACTATAAAATGGACACCGCAAACAACTCTACACGGACATGTCAAATCATCTTAGAGGCATACAAAGAGACTCACACAGACACGTCTGTTCTAAGCCCAGCGACACACAAGACAAAGCCAACTGCCACTCCTGCAGTATTCTGATACTCGGCATCCTCACAAGAAGACTTGGAGGCAGTCTTCTGGCGACAAGAAAAACTCCTTTGTCACTCTTGAGCCGAGGAACGTCCACGCAACAGAGCTAATGATACTTGGGGCATTCCCTACATCATCGTGACCTCAGTCGATTCCAACTGAATGATCCCCCCTTTTGGACTTTTCAGTCTTATGCCCTCTTCCCTTTTCCCTGATTTCTGCTGTTAATTTGACATGCTACAAGACAAAATGCCAAAACTGGGTGTCAGGCATCTAACTGCCACCTGTCCTTCCCTGCTAGTACTATGTTTTTAATTCTTTGGCAATAGAATAACGGGGGTGGGGGTGGGGGGGTGGGGGAGAGTGAGTGTTAGACTAGAAGTGCGGAGATGGTCTTTGTGTTTCTTGTTCATTGTGTTAGCTGTAAAATTTAGCCAAAGCTGGCAAACAGACCAAAGGTTGCAATCTTTGACATGAGAAATATATTTAGTCGAACAGGTAGTGTAATTATTAAGAAAAAAAAAATCCACATCTTTGCCACAATACTGATAAAAAAAAAAATTTCCTTATACAGATGGAAATGTTTTAGTCATGCAGACATGGCAAACATGACGGGCAGTGACAGACGGACAGAGAGACAGACAAACAGACAGACAGAGAGAGAGAGAGAGAGAGAGAGAGAGAGAGAGAGAAAAAGGAAAGAGAGACGGAATAATTTTCAAATGGTGATAAAAGCACACTGGCCAACTCACACATCTGGTAATTTACAACACAAGAGAATTATACAGACAGGTATGAGTTAAAGACGAAAAGCTTGGCAAAACCGCTTATAAACTAAAATGCAAAAAATGAGGAAAGGAAAGGCAAAAAAACAAAGATAAAGCAACAAAAAAAAACACACACACACACACACAAACAAAAAAATGATAAGGGGAGGGAAAACGATCAAGTCTTCATGCACTTGAATATGCAAGTGTGTAAGTTCACATTTTTTGCCACACTAAGTAACAAATGAAAAATAATGCTCTCAACAAAGACTGTTCCATGAAAGCAAAAAAAAAAAAAAAAACTCCGAACAGTATTATGCATTCTTGAAATCCCGTACATAGTACTTGGACTATTGGACTACAAAATAACCTTTGAACTGTGCGATGTCATATTCAAAATAAGTCTCCAATATCATTAGCACAGCAAATTCATATGCAAATTCACACATACAAATTTATGTAAGCTATACTACAGTGAAAAAAAAAGGTAAACAGTAATATCATACGTAAAAAGGATCAAGAATGTACACTGTTGAAAATGTCACAAATGCACCAAAAACTGCATAATTTATGAACAACTTGAAAGTGGATTTCATACAGATTAAAAAAAAAAAAAAAAAAAGCAAACTGACAAAGAAAACACTTAAGACTTAAGATGATGGGGATGAGGGGAGAGGGTGGGGCACAGAAAGGAGGAGGGGGGGAAGAAAGAAGATAAGAGACATAATATAAATCTACCCGATATTACATATTCTATCTACTTCAATAACGGTTCACAGCCCCATCTCCATCTCTGGCATTATGATGGGACTCCCCCGTGGGGATATTGGGGGTCTTTTGTACAAATAGTTCCCCCACCTTCTGGACATTCTGTGCTAGTAACCTTTTCCTTTCACTCTCATTAACTCTGTCTCCTCCTTTGCTGTACTGTCGTCTACTGTCCTTTGTCTGTCTACCATATCTCTTTTATCTATATTTTTCCACAACCTCTTCCCACAAATTTCTGCACTCAACAAAGTCAGAGTGAAGTGACTATACTCTTGAGTATAGTGTGAGTATCCCAACAGGTTAAAACAAGTTCACATGCTACCAGATACTGGACCGCTGATGATGATGATGATGATGATGATGATAATGATGATGATGGGACTCTTTCAGTAAAAACTAAATTCCCACCCTCTCGAAATTCTTCTCCTCTCTTCTGTACCTCTCTCGGGACTACTTTTATACTCCCAGTTCTTATAGAACAGGAGTACTTTACAATGGGAACGAAGAAATGTTGTCCGTGTGTCTGTCTGTCCGTGGTCAAAATGTGTTCCACTTGCTCCAGACAAAACTTCTGGGCCGATCTTTCTGAAAATTTGTACGCATGTTCATTATGGGTCACGGATGATGCCCAACATTTGATTTTACCAGAATAGGCATTACCAACAGCTATAACAGCCCAAAACGTTTTTTTTTTTTTCTTTTTTATGGAATATCTCAGAAAGTATTTGTATTAAAAAAAAAAACCTAGGAGTACGTTTCTATGCTTTGCATCTTGTTGTACTTTACTGTCGTACGCTGTCGTTCTGTCTTTGTGGTCTACTCATTCATTCATCCATCTTTGTTCATGAAACCTTTTTTACAGTTTTCTCTTGTAGAATTCTATACTGAGCCAGCTTTTTTTTTTTTTTTCCTTCAAATAGTAATTTGGTGAGTTGGTGCTAGCCGTATATCCTGCTATGTTTATTTGCTCATACATTCTGTTTCATGTACTTTTGGGGCCCTTTTACCTTTATTAGATTTTTACCATATGGTTTGAAATCAAGAGGTAACAAAATGAAGGGGAATGTCTTGTGCTCTCAGCACAGCACAGGTTTGATCAGCTGAAGGATATCAATAGATTCGTTCTTGTGTTACAATTTTATTGCTAGACTGGTTATCATACTATGAATTTTGATGCAGTTTTATTAACAAATCGTAAAAAAAGTTTGAGTATTACATCCACCAAACATGAACAAACAAATCACAAGACAAAACTCGACACATTTCGACCTCGTAGTTCTTCTTCAGCCAAGATAAACAACACTCAGGACAACGAAAATGAAGAACAAGCAATTAAGTATGAGACGAGTGTAGTTTATCTTGCCTGAAGAAGACCTAGGAGGTTGAAACGTGTCGTTGTTTTGTCTTGTGATTCATTTGTTCATATTTCGCAAATGTGGTACTTAAACTTTTAGAGATTTGATTAGATTTCCACCGGCAGTCACCTCACTTTGCAACTAAAGTAGTTTGCTTACTTTTTTCGCAGGACAGGGCTTCTTTTCCTCTGTGCTGTCACAGCCCTGACACGGTTCTGTGTGGTCGGCTGGCCTGTACATTACCTTTACATGTAAAAATCTCTGTTTTACATTTGGAAGATTTCCAGTTGATAGTTTCTGTTGTCTGTGTGTGTGTGTGTGTGTGTGCGTGTGCGTGCGCACGCCTGTGTTTCTCTGTCTGTGTTTTTGTGCTATTTAAGGTTGTAGCCACTGTCACAGTATTTTGTCTCCATTTAAATTTAACATTCCATATCCATACCATTCACACTAAAAAATAAGAAAACAAAACAACTACCAAAAATAACAACAAAAACCCCTAGGAAATTAGAAGTTGTTTGACGCCATCGATCATCCTGCTGTTAAATACTGCATGGAACTGTAAAATATGTCACTCCTTCGCATACGCATGATCACAAGGACACACATTTTATTTTTGGAAAATGTTCTGCCTGGTTACTGCAAATTACTTAGATTTATGAAAATAACGGAAACAAAAAAAATCCACAGTAGTTCAAGTATGAAAATTTACATGGACTATGACTAAAATGGTAACACCATGAATATGACTAAAATGGTAACACAATGGTAGATCTCAACAAGATCATTTTCTTTTTTTTTTTGGTGCTAAACCGGTTTTAGTCAAATGGTTTACCTTGTAACAAATCATGAACATCATGTACTTTCCCAATTATAAGACTTCGATGAATATATATTCATGACTGGAACAAAAACTCAAAAGCTCTAATAAAAACTTTTAATTGTGTGTCCACCCATACACTGACGATACTGATGCAAGAAATGCATTGGTAACAGATGGTACGCATGACAAAAAAAAAAAAAAAAAAAAAAAAAAAAAAAAAAACATACATAAAACGCTGAGGGGGTGGGGTCAGGGTGGAGGGTGGGAGGAGGTGGGAATGCACCTCCATTCCACTGTGGAATTCACTCTGCACAGGAGTGGACACTGGACCAAGATTAATAATTTTTTTATGTAATTAACAGCGAACCGCCAAGAAAACGTAGACAAACGAATCAAAAGACAATACGTGACGCATTTCGACCTGTTAGGTCTTCTTCAGCAAGACACAAAACACTCAGGACAACGAAAATATACGAGCAATCACTTATCTTCAATCACTTCAGCACAGATGGGGGCATCGTGTTTTGTCTTGTGTGATTCGTTTGTCTCCGTTTTCTTGGTGGTTTGTTATTAATTACATTCAAAATTTGTTTACATCTCCGCCTGCAGTCGCCCCGCTTTGCAGCAAGATTAATAAGAATAAAAAGCTTAACATCGCAAACTTAAAAGACTTTTTTCTTGGAAAAAAAATGATCGTTTCAGAAGATTGGTTTCAGACAGTTTGAACTGTCATAGACCTATCTTTACATTCCACATCTTACAGCACATGAAATGGGACACTTTCCGTCAGTGTGTTCCAGTAATATTGCTGTTATGTGACAAAGTCTTGTTCTTGTTTCAATTGCTTCCCTTCTGGTCATTTTGAAGTATTTTGTCAGATATAAAGCACAAGAAAGAAACAGTAAATGGCTCTTTTCGCACATACTTATAAGTTGATACTTGCAGCAGTCATGTATTGCAGTTAAAAAAAAAAATATATATATATACATATATATTATGGCAGATTGTCGAATTCTTCATGGCATTCTATATCATGCAATTAAACCCTGGCTGGTTTAGTTTGATTAATCATGATTTATACATGTATACACATTAAAGCATCCCAATATAATGATACAGAATCAAAAGAAACATTCTTAACAGAGAATAATAATATCAATCACAGACACAGACACAGACAGACACACACACACACACACACACACACACAGAGGGGGGAGATCAAACAGCATAAAACCCAACTTAGAATCTCAATTGTCAAAATAAAGAAAAAAATATCTGACAAGGCAACATCGAAAAGGATAAATCATGAGCATACATAATGAGCTCCAATTCAAAGAAACTCTAAGAATCATTAGTAAGAAAGCGGACACAATGCAGTAAGAAAGCAAACACAATGTCTTCAGATGGAGCGCATCAGACAGAAGTGACAGTCGGCAAGTGCAGACTACAAAGACGATGAACAAAACCCGACCACTGAGTGCAGGGGCAGCCTGGTGGATAAGGAAGCCTCCAGGTAAGAAGCCAGAACATCCCAAGTCCGTGGTTCCAGTCCTGCATGGACCAAGCTTGTTCTCCTTTATCATTTTACTTTACATAAGAAGAGATGGTCAGGGAACTTGTCCTTTGAATGACTTGATAAACTCTGTTCTCATGGGCAGCCTGCACTTAAACCGGGGGGGGGGGGGGGGGGGGGGGGGGGGGGGGGGGGGGGGGACTATGACAAAGACGCTGTTCCCTGCAAAATCATGAACAGAAATCCATTTTTAGTAGTAGATGCACACATTTATGTACCAAACACAGAAGAAAGACGGGAAAAAAAAGAGTGACAGCAGACAGACTATGGCAACACACTCTCTACAGGGATAGCAACCCAAATGTCGTACAATGAAATTGGCTGTCTAGAATATATGACCAACTTTCAAAAATTACACACACAAAAACATTCGAAAACAATAAAGAACAGAATCAATAGCTGACGTTAATGCCAATATACAGACCAACAAATACAAGGTCTAGTAAAACATCTGTAAGGACTCCTGTTATATAGATGCACTTTGCGAGGGGGGGCGGGCAGGTGGTGCTGGGGACAGCATTTCACTTTGAGGGAAGTTCCCGTAACTGTCACACTTCTGGAGTCACAGTTTAGGAACCGGTGGATGCACCAGAGGCTTGGCCTTGAACTGAAACCTCTGACTTAAGACAGCTTTAACTTTACAATGTACAAATCTTAGGGAAACTGTGTCTACTGTTCAAGATTACACTTAGTTACCGGGCTAAAATATTATCAGTCTGGACCATTACAACATTTTCTCCCATCCCTGGTCCCTAAACACATTATTTTAACTTTGGGACTCTTTCACCAAATCTGTGATTTCAGGAATAATTTTTTTTTAAATGGAAAAATTCCTGAAAAATTGCAGATGGTTGCCTTCCACAAGGTTCAAGAAGCTCCTTTAATGTCAATTTCTTCTTTCCTTGTTTTCTTTTGGAGTTAAGAAAAAGGTGCTTAAACATGTAACACAGTCTGAACTCAAAAGAGTACAAACTTGACATACTTTTAAGACCCAAGTGGACTAAATTTCCCTTCTTCATACATACTGAAGAATAAACACACAGATATGTGTGTATAATCTTATCTCTATTTCAGAATATGGGACATCCACTACAATTAATCCAAGCAGAATTCATTCATCTTAATGCTACTGTTGTTACGGTCCAGTTTCCTGAATATCTCCAAACAACTGAAACTGTCAGTATGACTGCATATTAGAATGCATGCTGGAAACTGACTTGCAACAACAACAAAATCCTTTTTCCTTCTTTCTTTCTTTACTTTTTACTTGTTCATTTTGTTTTCATTGTTGCCGAAAAGTGGAGAAAACTGGGGGAAAGAATGGGAATAACATCCAATTTACACATTTTTACAAATCTTAATAAATTTTTACAGGCTTTCAAGGGCTAAAAGAACAATACCGGGGTTTCTTCAAGCTTTTCCATTCTACAAAACCCCGGATGGTAAAACAGAGGGGAGAAAAGAGTTAACTCAGCCTTCATCTTTATAGTTCAATCATTTTGTTTTGTTTTGTTTTTCAAGACACATCAAACTTGAAGTAATGCAAGATAGCTCGGAAATCTTCACTCACTCCTGCAAAGTGAGGAAGTTGATCTGGCTCATCCTGATAACAAATGACGCTCGCAGCTGTGTATTACTTTTTTTTTTTTTTTTTAATTGACTGATAATGTTGGGAACTCCACGGCTAGAGAGATAAAAACAGAACCAATTCTTTTTTCCCCCCTCCATCTGACCTTAATCACGAAAGGCCACGCAATTACCTGAATGAAACCAACAAATAAGACAGAGCGAGTTTCATATTAGATAACGTTTCACTCTGTTTCCTGGAGGGAGGTGGAAGAAACACCTACTCCCTACTTCGTTTTTTTACTGGAAGGGAGAGAAGCAGGAGCAAAAGAGAGATCCATGGGGAGCATCCCATCATTCGCAAATGTTTTGATGGCAGTCGTTCCTGTCTTCTAGCTTTCCATACTAATGAGAAGTTTTGTTCTTTATTCATTTTTTTTCTTTACATATGAATAAGGCGGCGTAGAGACAAGGAGAGGAAGGGGAATTGTTTCTTTTTTGTTTGTTTGTTTGTTTTTTGAAGGGGAATTGTTAACGTTTAGTCTCATCGAGTTCCACACAAAATTATTTTTTGCTTTTTTTTTTTCCCCCCAACACTGTAAAATATAGCATGCTGTAAAACAGGATATTTCATGATCTATTTCAAATTCCAAACTATGTGTGGATTATTACTGTAATAAAAATATATTATGTGCTGACTTCATTTATCGCACTCATTGTAATATACACAGACAGAAAAAAAACGGATCACACACAAATCTACAAACGTACAAATGCATGAATAAACACACATACACACATGCACATACACTTGGACTCTCTCTCACACACACATTATTCACTTCCTTGGACTGCAGGTGAAGTGCAACACGTCTTTCCCTGTGTTTTCTTTTGTGCATATGTGTGTGTGTGTGTGTGTGTGTGTGTGTGTGTGTGTGTGTGTGTGTGTGTGTGTGTGTGTGTGTGTGCGCGCGTGCGCGTATGTGTGAATGTGTGTGTGTATGTGCACATGTGTGCATGTGCATACATGCCCGTGTGCACACATGTATGCATATGTGCATGTATGTGAGAGGAGGGTGGGGAGGAGGGGGGAGGTCTGGAGAAGAATGTGTGTTAGTCCAGTAGTTGTTGCATTTATTACAGTGAAAATACCTTATTCAAATGTCTGGCTATGAAGTACAGCATGCCAAAGAATTGCCTGCCTATGATATACAGCTTACTGACAATGAAATGTCTGCTATGATGTACAACCTGCTGCCTAACAAATGCCTGACCTATTAAGGAGAGAGTTCTAATGATTGACACAGAAAAATTCCTCAAAAACTGCACACTGATCAGTGAGCAACGACTCTGAAAAATGGAATACTGAAAATAGGCACTTTCAGACTGAACCTGATTAGGCAACGAACTGCCATGGTTACAGACCTTACTGCCTGAGGTTACTTCACACTGATCTGGAACCACTTCCCCTATTCCGAACAGTCTATTATATATATATATTTTTTTTTGGTTACCCCACAAACAAAGAAAAACTAGAAAATCTGAACTGCATATCTCTTACCCCTTCAAATGCGATTGTAATTTTCACAAACATGCAACAGTTTTGATTGTTTGGATCATCTCTTGAATATACCCCTCAAAGTTAGGAGTACATAAGAAGACACAAATAAATAAACTCAAGAACTGTCACAAAGGTGGATGGCGGGCGGGGTGGGGGGGGGGGGGGGGGGGGGATACCAAGCAAGCACAAAATTATTGCACTGCAGGCTTCAGTTCAAGACTGTATCCTACTGTGACAGAAATGTGCACAACAACCCCCCCCCCCCCTCTCTCTCTCTCTAATTCACTTATGTTACCCAGATCAAACGCTTTGCTTGCAATGTTCACGGAAGTACCTGATTTCTGGCTCTAGGCATTCCATTATGCGGCTGTATTTGTACTGGGATCACCGAGTAGAATTGTGTTTTGACCTCTGACCAGCCCCAAACCAGAGTGTGTGTTTCCTAGGCTTGCAGTGTTCCTGTGTGTTGATACTTTCATTCCATCACACACACACACACACACACACACACACACACACACACTCATTCACACACACACACACACACACACACACACACACACACACACACACACACACACACACACACACACACACGTCATTTTCAGTCTCACACAAACCCACAGAAGAGGTTTGACGAAAGTGTGCATGTTAAGTCAATCTCATCATCTAACAATCGAACAGTGTAGGATGGACACTGAAAATTACATGTAAATGTAAGCTGACCAGTTCAAAATGAGTGCATACTGGGTTTCCTCATGCCCTATTCATCTTCAAAATCTTGCACTGGCATCCGACAACCCGGTTAAATGACACAACAAATCTGTGGAACCAAACCTAAGCTCTGATATTCACACTATAACTTCATACGCATCACATGCAAATGATCAGGAAAACTTAATCAAACTAATGGTACCTTCTTCAACCTAGCTTGACTCTGTAATTTAAATAACATGTCGTCAACATGTTTCTGGATTTGGGAATGTTTTCGCCTGGGGTTGTCAACACCATACCCCCCCCCCCCCCCCCCCCATCCCCCCCTTGTTTTCCTCTGGCACTGGCAGCCCAAACTTCGAAGGAATTTCTTTGCTTCCCTTCTACCTTTTTTTTTTTTTTGTCTTTTTTTGTTTTGATTTTTCATTCCAAGACCATTCCTCCGCTTATTCATATCACGGGCATGCTACTCTTAATTCATGTCACAAACTTCACAGAAATCACATTCACACTATTTTTCGTTTTCTTTCTTTCTTTCTTTCTTTCTTTCTGCGTATGCAGGCTGATACTCCTGCGGACGCTCCCTGTATAGACAGGCAGTGGAGTTCTGTGTGTATGACCGTTTCTTTTTTTTTTTAACCCGCCATTAAGGCAGCCATACTCCCATTTTCGGGGAAATTTTTCGTTTTGTTTTTTCTCCCTTCACCACAGTATTTTCCTATGACATCAATGAGAATGCTGTGGAGTTCCATTCTGGCGTGTGAAAAACACCACACAGGACTGTCCTCTTCACTTTCTTCCATAATACAACTGAGCGTCTACCAAGCCCATGACATGCAGACATGCAGTGCTGCTCAGGAATTTCAGCATCGCTCTCTAAGATGCATCTCTTAAGACAGTTCAGTGGATGAAGAATTGACAGCATGGTTCCAGTCTTCCCAAGGAAGAGATACCTCCGCACACTCCACTCGGGATGAAACCCAGCCAGGGGGAAAAAAAAAAAAGCCATCAGTAAATGGCTGTGATAAGACTCGGAACTCGAACCCACCATCTCCAACACCCCTAACGCTGACCACCGCTCCATGGTGGCTGGTTCCTCACAAAGTCTTCGGTCAAGTTGGGTTGTAGTCACAGTTGTACTGGCTGTCACATCCATGAAATCATTGTTTTCATCAACATCAAGAATCTTACTTCCCATAATAGTTCACGATGTTCTAGAAAAAAAAAAAAAAACAAACGAAAAAAACAACAAACAAGCACCAGCAAGTTTTGAGTATCATAACCTAAAGAAACACGGAAAAAAAAAGAGAGTGAGATCAGGGGTGGCTGGACTGCAGTAGGGAAAAGGAGTCGAGGGGGGGTGGGGTGGGGTGGGGGGGTGGTGGTGGGGGGAGTAAGACAGAGATCTAGAAGGATGAACAGATACAAAGACATGTCACATAACACAAGTAACCGTTTGCTTTGATCAAGATCGCACATTAGAGTAACATCTCACTTTGATCAACATCATACAAACTTAAGTTACTCGCTAACGCTTTAAGAAAACGTCAGACCAGACAATTCTGAGTTGTGACGCTGGGCGTGAAACTGATGCCCGCTGTGTGACTACATCCGTTTTGGGTCACATGGAACAAAAACAAAAGAAACATGACATGATTTTAACTTGTCCATTTCTGACTGATTTAAAATGCCTAGCGCATTTCTGACCTACAGAAGTCTGACCTTTCCTTTTAAATGCAAATCAATATCTTACCTAAAGAAGTCTGACTTTTCCTTTTAAATGCAAATCAATCTTTGACACATGCATACAACCTGTCAACCCCTCTTGATGAAACTAATTCTGAGCCATTGCACTGCAGCCGCACAAAGAGTCAGTGCTTTTGACAACAAACGTGGTAAAAATTTGACAGCTTGACATGCTTTGCCATTACAACTTTTTCTTGCTGGTTTCAATTCTTTACTACATGATTTGCCAGCGTGACTTTTTCTTCAAGCTTTCTACTCTCTTCTACAGGTATATCATCCTACCAGCACTACTTGTTTATTGTTCTCCTTAAACCACTGTTTCAAATCAAAGTAGCACTACATTTTAATAACTCACTACCAAATTGTTGACAGACTATTTATGAAACAGCTGTCTCTCGTTCTTTCAATTTGTGTAAACAATATGCGATGTATGCCTTAAAGTAGGCATTGAAAAAAAAATCCTTTGCAACCAACACCTGTTCCATCACCATGGTTATCCATCATATGCGTAACATCCAGACCACACTCCCTCCAATGAGTCAAGCTCACAATTTCTGCTGTCGCCATCACTTGCATACGCTCTTCTGGATCTGTTCTATCACTTTGGAAATTGTGCATTTGCAGATCCAAGTAACTCCATGTTCATGTCAAAATAGAGTCCAAAAAGATGTAGAACATTCTTGTTTTGCTGAAATAGACGGTTTTGGTTCGTTTCCTTTTGATATTCATTAAAAAAAAAAAAAATGAAAATTTGATTCACCCATATGAAAGAGAGAGAGAGAGAGAGAGAGAGAGAGAGAGAGTGTGTGTGTGTGTGTGTGTGTGTGTGTGTGTGTGTGTCAAGTGTGTGTGTGTGTGTGTGTATGTGTGTGTGTGTGTGTGTGTGTGTGTGTGTGTGTGTGTGTGTGTGTGTGTGCGCGCGCGTGTGTGTGTGTGTGTGCATGTGTGTGAGTGTCTGCTGCCAATACTACTGTTTGGCTTAGTGAAGAAACTCCTAATCTGCATTCGTCAAATGTTCATGATCATACTGAAGATAAAGCCAATGTCTAACTGAATGTGACTGCCGATCAGTTGACTTGTCCTGGGAACTTTCCATCCAACAAAACCAACATGCAAATACTGCAGGCAAATCCGGGTCAGGACCGGCTGTAAGTCAGAAATGATACGTACAAAATATCTGGTGAAC
>JADBJO010001914.1:155000-217500 GCA_016801955.1 Conus betulinus | reverse complement strand
GGTTTCTATCCTCTTTCCTTTTCACTTTTCCCCCCACTGTCCTAAAGCCATTCTTAATTTAAACGAAGTGTTTATTCACAAGTAAATTAATTCACATGCCCATAAGCTCGTGAACTACCACAAACTAACTTTGAATTTCAGTTTATTAGTTCCTGGTCTGGATAAATGACTTACATGTATGCAGCCAATTTCTGACTGTCTAGATGAAAGGATTGCTCAACAGGTATAGGAACTACTGAGGTTCAATTTAAGGCTGGAGAGCCACTCAGAGCTTTGTTGTTGAAAAGAACAATTTGCGGTTCAAGAAGTTATGGTGTGCTTGCAGGATAGCAAACACAAAATTTCGCACTCTTGCGTTCATTTCATGTACTACCATTAAATTTACATGTTAGAAAAACACAAAGTTTAACAATAATGCTAATCGTGGACATCTATGCTGCTTTACATTAACGTACAGTCTTCAACGCCTACAAAAAATTTGTTGTGCACATAGACACACACACATACTGGCACAGAAACACACATGCTTGTACACAATTACACAAACACAGAGGACACACGTACGCATGCTTGCGCGCGCGCACACACACACACACACACACACACACACACACACACACACACACACAATCATAATGCATATAGGAATAACGTTATGGGTCAATAAAAAAAAAAAAGTGTTGAGTTGGGAGATGATCGAAAGAAGAGACAGACTCAGGACTGTGTGGAGGGAGAAAGGTCAATTGCTCCATACTGAGGCTGGTGGAAAAGAAAAACGATGCTCTCTGTAGGCATTGTGCTGGAAACAAGAGATCAGATGGCGATGAGTATTAGCAGACGAATGAAAGAGCGGGGCAGAAAAGTCCAGCTGAAGAATATCGGAAACAGTTTGACCAAACAAACTGACAAAACAAAGCTGATTCATTAACAGAGGAGACAAAACAAAGCTGATTCATTAACAGACTCATAAAATTGATTCCACTGCTCATTCAACAGTTTTAAGCACCGGCAATCTAGATCAGACTGGCAATTAATGTACTTGGTCAGTGCTCATCTATCTGTTACAGCGTATATGATCGGAGCAAAAGCGGAGCATGCATGCTTGAATGTTGTTATTTTCCATTTGGTTGTTTGTGTTTTGTGAGGGCCCTGAGCTAAAAGGAGACCTGGGGCAACACACAGGAGTTATTTATCATAATAACTATCATTATAATTGTGCAGCCAGTATGTGTGTTTCATGGAGTATTCGAGAAAAAAAAAAAAAGTTAGTACATAATGACGAGCATTTCACAGAGTATTTAAAAAAGAAAAGTTTGTAATATAATAATGAGTATTTCACAATGCATTAAAAAAAAAGTTTGTCTGTAATGAGCATTTCAGAGTATTAAAAAAAGTTCGTATATAATCAGCATTTCACAGAGTTTAAAAAAAAATTGTATTATATATAATAAAGAGTATTTCACAGACTATAAAAAGGTGGGTATATATAATAATGAGTGTTTCACAGAGTATTAAAAAAAAAAAGTTTGTATATAACCATGAGTATTCACAGTGTATCAAAAAAAAAAAGTTTGTATATGATAACGAGTATTTCAAAGAGTATTTTTTTTTAAAAAGTGTATTTAATAAAGAGTATTTCATGGAGTACTAAAAAAAAAAAGCTTGTATATATATACATATATAATGAATATTTCACCGAGTATCAACAAAAAAAGTTTGTGTTTAAATAATGAGTATTTCACAGAGTATTAAAAAAAAGTTTCTATATAAAAATGAACATTTCACAGAATATTAAAAACGTGTGTATATAAAAAATGAGTATTTCACAGAGTAAAAAAGTTTGTACATACTAAAGACTATTTTACAGAGTATTAAAAAAATGTTTTATATAATAAAGACTATTTCACAGACTATTAAAAAAAAAAAAAAGCTTGTATACATGATAATGAATCAAGAACGCTCAAACAGTCTGAAGTTTGTTCTGTGGAGGGACTGCTGCTTCTGTTAACATGTGAACTTATTTTTGAAGAAGCTAAAAGGTGTGTTCTCTCTCTCCTGTTACTGATTAGATAAGACACAGCCTGCAGTGATCACAAAACACAACAAACTGTGCTGATAAAAAATACAACTTTTGCCAGTGTTCAGTTCAGAGATCAGGCACAAAACTAGACAGAGGAAGTACGGTGGATATTTTGAAAACAGGAAAGGACAGTGTGTGTGTGTGTTTGCTCTCATCTTCCAAACTTTTGTACAAGCAGAACGGGGGTGGGGTGGGGGTGGGGGGGGATCCCGTACGTGGAAGTTCTTGCCATACTGCTCAGGGACAACACTGCCACGTTTAACGAATTTCTTGGCATACCATTCTCTTTTTCTTTTTTTTTTTTTCCCTTCCTTTTCTTTTCAGGATGTTTTTATTTCTGGCAGATGGCATAACAGAAATAGGACTCTCCACTGATCGAAGCAGAAAAAGAATTTCATGTCTGAAACAGTTTATCTAATTGATATCATGCCTTCACTCTCTCTTTCACTCCTTTGCCTTCTCTTCTCATCTGCCCATAGAATGTGACTGATTTCCACTTTTCGTTCTGTTTTTTGTTTGTTTTTTAGTAGCTTATGAACTTTCAACCTTTGAGACTATATTTTAACATCTGTGTCCACAAAGCATTTTTTTTCTAAGAGAAAACACTGTAATAATGTGTTATTTTGGGTGCAAAAACATTAGAATGGGGGATTGTAACTTACTTCACAGTGCCTTTAACTCTGCTGTGTTTTCCGTGGAGATCAACTTTTTTTTTTTTTCCAAGCTAGAATTACAGGATCCACCTACCTATCAACAATGATTTTAAGAAAAAGAATCAAAGTTGGAAAAGACAGATGGAAAACAGTGAGAAAGAGAGAGATACAGTAACAGTATGCCACAGAAACAAGAAACTTAAAACAGCCAGAGAGAGGCGCAGATGAATTACAGGCACAGAGACATAAACATGCAAAGTTCAAGAAAAGTCACACACACCTACACTATCTCTCTCTCTCTCCTCTCTCTCACACACACACACCTGCACATAAGCAAGCACAGACTTACAAACCGACAAACACACACTCAACACACGTCACAAGCTACCTACCCACTGCACTCGGCGATCTGCTGGACGATGGCAGTGGGCCGACGCACAGGTATCCTCTTCATACCACGTCACTCCCTCTTCCAGACTCTCGTCCTCTTCATCGTCTTCATCACTGTCGTCCTTTTTCTTTCTCCGTCTTTTCCTTTTCCTCCCTGGGCGACCCCGCTCTAGGCTCGCCTGTTCGGTGACTTTCTGCGACACACCAATGTCGTCAGCGTCTCTTTGTCTTGGCCGGCGTGTGGCCACTTTCCGGACAGGTTTGGGTTTCTCCGTCACTGTCTGACCAATACCTATCAGGGGTCTGACTTCTCGATTTCACAATCCTCTGTGACCGTCTCTCTTCGACCTCTCTGAAGTAGAAGAGCTCTTCAGACCATGAGTCACGGATGCTGCAGACTTCTCATGCTGTTTACTTTGCTCTTTCGAATTCTGGTGGAGGTGGGGCCAGGTTTTCTCCCTTTCGAGTCTTCTGAGTGGTTTTTCTCCCTGGGAGGTCTGGTTCTTTCCTTGAGCCGCATCATCCCCAGTCGCTCCATTTCAATGCCGAAGAGAGAGGTGTCGGTGAGATCTTTCCTCTCCCGGACTTCCTTCCTGTCGGATTTGTTCCTTGTTGTCATGCTGCTGCGGTGCTGCTCTTCTTTGTTGGTGCTTTGTCTGCTTTTCTCTGTGGACAAATGAAAACGAAGGCATACTACAGTACACTATACCCTTTTCTCTGTGGACAAATGAAAACAAATGCATACTACATTACACTCTACCCTTTTCTCTGTGGACAAATGAAAATGAAGGCATACTACAGTACACACTATACCCTTTTCTATGTGGACAAATGAAAACGAAGGCACTACAGTACACTACAGTACAAATGAAAACGAAGGCATACACCCTTTTTTTTCTCTGAGGACAAATGAAAACGAAGGCATACTACAGTACACTATACCCTTTTTTTTTTGAGGTGTTCAGCATAGCGAATTTCACTGCATCAAAATGGGCAGGAAAGTTAGGGGTTTTTTTTTTCGCTTCAGAAATTAAAGGACTATGCTATGTACTGATCAACTCAACATCGCAACTTGTTCTTATATCTTTATGGGTGACGTCCCCTGGGTCTGTCCAGCTGTACAGAAAGAAATGAGTATCAGAACATGTACCCACCCACATATGCCACTCAAACACATACACACACACACACACACACATGCACACACACGCATGCATGCACACACACACGCACGCATATACACATACACACACAATGCACACACACACACACACACACACACACACACACACACACACACGCATGCACACGCATGTGCACACACACTCTGTTGCTTACGCTCCTCGTGTAGATCTAACTGCACTTGCATATCTGTTTTGCCCTGAATTTGCAAGGGCAATCTAAATGTCACATTTGGCAGTAATATGGGTCTTTCAAAATCTAAACCAGTTAGCTACTTCAACAGGTATCATCTTGCAAAGCATTTTGTAACAGCTCACAAAGCTGAATCAATCCACAGTAGAAATGACACTAGCGATTTTGAAACATTTTTTGCTGTTGTTTTCTTCATAATTCATTCTTTTTAGAGAAAGAAAAAATCCTTGTATTATACTGACACTTATACAGACAAACTGCATAGCTAGTGCCCATCTGATAACAGCAAGTGTTTATCAAAATTGTCACCCTGATCAGATTCGCTTTTAAGGATTGTAATGCCATCTAACATAGGCGTGTAAAACCGTGCCAGTTTTGGGTAGATTTTGGGTGTTTTGCAGTTGTTGACTATTAGGACAGAACTAGGAGGATTGTCTTAATTGCGGAGAGGGGCTCTCACAGTGGCAATGGTAGATGCAGTGTGTCGTGTGTTGAGTTTTGTCCGTGGGGCGGTCGGGGGCGCTGATTGGTCAATTAGCTTGTATTGTGTGATTTGTGTTCATCCACCTCTGGTTAAGAGGGGAGAGGGAAGTCTGTGTCACTCTGGGTCGCAGCGTGTGAGCTGGTTGCTGTCTAGCTGAGGCGTTTGTGCCGTTTGGTTTGATAGGCTTCTGCCTGAGTACTAAGGGCTCGTGGACTCATGTCCTTGACTTAGTCTGAATCTTCGTGTCATCGTGCATTTCCTGGGAGGAGACCAGGGTGCGTTTTTTTTTGTCTTGGTGTGAGAGTGACCCTGTTCGCCGCGCCAGCTGCAGCAGCCTTTGCCACCAGCTGCAGCTGCAACCCTTTTGCCCCACCAGCTGCAGCTGCAACCCCTTTGCCACCAGCCGTAGCTGCAACCCTTTTGTGACCCCAGCTGCGGCCCTTTGCCAGCTGCGACCCATCACCACCAGCTGCAACCCTTTGCCAGCTGTGACCGTCACCACCAGCTGCAACCCTTTGCCAGCTGTGACCCATCACCACCAGCTGCACCTTTGCCAGCTGCAACCCTTTGCCGCAGCTGCAACCCTTTGTGCCGTCACCACAGCTGCGGCCAGCTGCGACCCTAGCAGCCAACCCTTTGCCAGCTGCTTTTCGTCATCAGTTGCGGCCGCCCCTGCCAACTTTTCGTCATCAGCGACTCTGTCTGCGACTCTGCTGGTCTCTTCCACTGCGTCACCCACCGTCAAGGGTGTTCTGTGCAAGATTAAGATTTCCCAGTGTGGCATGTTTGGGGGGGGGTGAATTGTATCTGTGTGCTTTTGTATGAGCCGGGGATAGTGTCTGTGCATGTGAGAGCACAGCTGGCCGGTGTGACAAATCAGCAACTTGTCGTCGCTCTGCCATCAGTCTGCATCGTCGCAGCTTCACCTTGACAGTGTGACAGTCAGCATATTGTCACCGCCCTGCAGTTCAGTTTGTGTCATCACATGTGTGGCTTCACGGTGTGACAATCGACATCTAGTCACCAATATACACTCCATAGAGAACTAATGAGAGAATGGGGGTGTATGCAAATAAAGTATGGGGGCGTGTAGAGTGGATGATGTTGCTGACATGAACTGTTCATTTGTGATTTGAACATAAATTGTTGTGACCTAGATAGGGGTAGGACATACTCGAGTTTAGAATCTTGATGTGGTGGTATACCCTTTTCCATAAATGTAAATGTGTTAGTCGGTACTAAATTCTTTGTTTTGGAGCCCTGCTGGTGCATTCTTTGGATACACCTGCGACGTTCCACTTCTGCATTTTCGTCCCATTATTTGTTTCGGAATTCAAGGATACCTGGTTAACCCCCTAAATTATTTGCTAGTGGAATTTTCCCCATCTTTGTTAAAAATGTCTGATCTGGTTTTGTGACAGCCTCTTCTGACGCTGTTGCAACCAAATCATCAGTATTTGCTTTCCCATAGATCTCTTGTCCCTGGGGTTGTGGAGCAATGTTATTTGCAGTGGTTTGCAGTGGGTACAATGGAGGAGAGGAAATAGCTTTGTGCAGAGGTGTGGTGTAGGTGGTGGGTGAGGTATTGTGAGTGTGTGTGTGGTAGCGTAAAAAAGGGGTGTGTAAGTATACCTGTGGGGTTTAAGTGTGGTTGTATTTAATGTTGTAATAAAGTTTGTGTTTTGTGTAAACTTCTTGTGTTTCTTTGGTGTGGGTTGTCTGCGATTGAGTAGGTTTGGTACGGGAGGGGAGTACGTCAGGCTTAGCAACCTTGACAAAAATCACACTCAGTAAGGACATAAGACATGACACAATTTTCACAAAAGATAAATTCAGGCACCAGAAAATAATGGGCAACATTCCTAAGATTCTAACTCAATATTCTGGTAACTTATCAAAGTCAAATTTCAAGTAATTGACCAAAACATTATTGAAGATATTAGCCCCATCGGAGTGAGTATATGCGTGCACACACCTCTTCCCCTTGCTTGAGTGCACAAACAACGTGCACATGTAACGAAATGTGCAAATACACACACACAGACACACACACACACACACACACACAGTGACACACACACATAGTGACACACACACATGCACACACACACACGCGCACACACACACATACACACACACACACACCTGTCTTCACTTCTCTGTGGGGCCATCTCTGGTGATCATTGCTGGACCCAGTGTCTGCGGGTGTTGATGACACCCTCCCGTCATGTGAGCTCACACGCTGTATGCTCACCTTCACGTCCTTCAAGGTGTGTCCATCTTTCAACAGACAAAGATGTCACACACTCTATGATGCCACTCAATCACAGCCACTACACACGACAGTTTTAACTCGCTGATTTACCGGAATTTCTCTTTTTAACCACAGGTAAGAAAAAAAAACAAAAATCGCTGCCTGGAAATACATTTGCCGAAAGTCTGAAAATTATCAAATTTTACAGGAGACAAAAAAAAAAAGATTATCTATCCCCACAAGATATACTGTGAGCTGAGATACGGTACAAGTATTTTGATTACAGCATGTTTATTTTTAGGATAATGTGATTGAGACTTGGCTATGTTATATCCCTTGGCCTGCTCTTATAATACACCGAAAATCTCAAAATTGCTAAAAATACCAGTTACGACAGTTGTGTTTCCGGGCAGCGAAATATTAATTCAACATTCATGATTATAGATGATGGACCTTAACAATCTGTTTGTCTGCTTTAAATTGTCCGCCTCACATGGTGTAATATGAAAAGCGCTACTGAAATGGAGCAGACTAGTAATTCAAAAACATTATTTACTAAAAATGACTGAATAGGTTTTTTTTTTTCAACAGAGATTATAACAGTGCTCGGAAATTAATGCACTGTACAAAACATTACTTGATGAAAACATTCCCTGTCACATCTTACCTGCACCCTATCAACAAAGAACAGCCACACTAAATACATACAGGGTAAGGCAATGTTGCTTATAGCCCAGCCGCCTGCAAAGGGCCATATCAGGGCTGTCACCGCGTTGAAGTCAACTCACCAGTCAATCATTCACACAACTCTTTTAAAATACATCTAAAAACACATCCAAATTTTGTTAAAAATCTTTCCACTATAGACCCTCAGATCCAATGAAAAATGTAGATCTCTTTCAAGAATTCATACAACATGTAAAACTATGTACAAATAACAAGTCGCACTGCCATGGCACAGCTTGACTGATTCCACACGACTTCGCAAATGTGTAGAAATAATCCAGGACAGATCTTGGAATCCGTCATGAAGGGCAGATTATAGAACCTTTTATGATGAATTGATTTCTGAATCTCTCAAGATGGATAGATTATAGAATCTCTCATGTTGGATAGGCTGTAGAATCTATCATGATGATAGACGTCAGAATCTATCACAATCAGGCAAGTTTACTGAGGAAGAACAATCCTAATTACAGGGTCAAGTTTTTCTCAATGTAGATCTGACATGATCATTACTCAAAATGACAAGAGCTTCGAGAATGAGCCTATGGATTATGATGAAATTCACAAAACATGATCACTACTCAAAATCACAACAGCTGCGTTAATGAGCATATGGATTATGACAAAAGTCGCAAAACATGATCACTACTCAAAATGACAACAGCTGCGTGAATAAGCATACGGATTATGATAAAATGTACAAAACATGATCACTACTCAAAATGACAACAGCTGCGTGAATGAGCATATGAATTATGATAAAATTCACAAAACATAATCATAACTCAAAATGACAACAGCTGTGTTAGTTAGTTAGTTAGTTAGTTAGTGTTTATAGGGTCCAGCGGACTACAAAGAGCCAAATCAGGACCTCAGCTATCATATCTGCTGAGTCTCTAGATACAAATACCCACACTAGTATTAACACATCGCTTGAAGTTTATAAAGACAAAAGCACAATTGTCTGTTTAACTCCAACACCTATATACATTATTAAAGCACTATAACTTATAAAATAAGTTTACCTCTTTCAAAAAAGAAAAAATAAGATCCACTGAAATCTCACGAAAAAGAACTGATAAATCACTGGTGGAAAAGAACTTCTCTCTGATACACATCAAATCAGCACATTCAGTCAAAAAATGATGAACACTGAAAAAGCTGTCACATGCAACACACCATGGAGGGTCTTCCCTTCTGAGTATCCAACTGTGCGTTATATAGCTGTGCCCAATATGTAACCGTGACAAAACCGATTCCTCTTTACGGTTACGTACAATCGATGGGAAAGGGTTGATTAAATCTGGGCAAATTTTAAACAATTTGTTTATGAATTTGGCTAGACCATTCACTCTGCCACAGTTCACGACAATACAAGCTAGATTTATGACGAAGATCTGAGTGAGGAACAAACTGCACAGGCCTCCTAGAAAGACTTGCACCGAGAGCTTGTTTGGCTGCTTTGTCTACCACGGAGTTACCATAGATTCCCATGTGGCTGGGGACCCAACAGAAAACTATATGCTTTCCCGAAGAGACAAGCTGAGTATGAAGATCATGAATATCCGCCAAAACTGGATGTGAAACTTCTCTTGTCGATAAAGCCGACAGTGCCGACAATGAATCCGATAAAATAAGGAAATCGTTCTGATCTGACCTGGACACCGCACTGAGAGCCAGATTTAAAGCCTTCAGTTCAGCAGTATAAACAGATGACCAATCTCGCAATCTTAACAAGGTGGGCTCCTGAAAATTGCTATCACACACAATGGCCGCTGCAGCCCTCTCATCTTTTTTTTAGAACCATCTGTAAAAATCAGAACAAACAAGGTCAATGCCATTGCTATCACACAAATGGTCAGGAAATTCTTCATTTCTAGATCAGCAACATCAGTGCTATTGCTACACACGGATCCATTTTCTTTTTTTTCAAATATCAGATTTGAGTTAAGTATAAATTAATCTCTGGATTGGCTATTTTCCAGGGAGGTACATCAGTCTGTAATGGACCATCATCAACAGTATCAAGGTCAATGCCAGCTGCCCTGAAGTGGGGCAAATACGGATACCCAGTGGAGGAATCTCATTTGGCTTTAAGTCATATTTGGCTCTAAAAGGTGGTTCATGACAATATCATAGGCAGGGTTTTCTGGACTAGCCCTCAGTTTCAGATAATAGTTTCATGGAAAGACACAATCTCCTTAGCTCCAAAGGGGGTTCTCCAGATTCAACATACAGACTCTCTTTTGGAGATGTGCGAAATGCTCCCAAAGCAATCCGCAGTCCTTGATGATGAATTGGATCAAGAGCTTTGAGATAAGACTTTCGTGCGGATCCATATACCACACAACCATAATCTAGCTTTGATCTCACCAAAGCCCGATATAATCGCAACAAAGTTCGCCTGTCCGCACCCCAATCAGTGTGACTAATAACCTTTAAAACATTCAAACCCGACAACAGCTGTGTGAATGAGCATATGGATTATGATAAAAGTCACAAAACTGTATTTGCATTAATGAGCAAAACATGAAAAAAATAATGATTGAAATGTACTCATCAAACATTTCAGACAAAGTGTGTTCATGGTGGTGGGCCGAGCATGTTCAAATTGCATGTGTCTGCACAGTGTACTACAATTACTTTTTTCTCCATCTTTCGGATCATCATTACAATGAGACACCTACACCTGTGATACTGATTACTAACATAAGCAACAAACCGCAACTTCAGGACAAAAAAAAACCCTGTGAAATAACTACCCACTCTCCAGAAGCAGTGTACAACTAAATAAAGGTAGAAATAATTGCAGATTTTTTTTTCTCTCACTCCATCCCCACTTTCATCCACCATTCCCCCTTTCCATCCCCGACCTACATTCACAATTTGTTCTAGTCTTTCTTTTCTCTCTTCATCCCTCTTTGTTCTTATGCTTCTTGGAAGAAAACTCACAATTGTGAACACGCAAACTAGTTAACGTCTAAATTCAGTGAACGTCAGGAAATTATTCATTTCTAGATCAGCAACATCAGTGCTATTGCTAACACATGGATCCATTTTCTTTTTTTTCAAATATCAGATTTAGTCTCAACAGAAAATAAAAAATGTTAATTGAAAACTATAAAATATATGCTAAAAGAAGACATCTGGATTTTTCTTCTGTTTTCACACACAATTTTTTTCGCTTTTGTTTTGTAGTTGTTTGTCTGTTTCTTTATTTATTTGTTCTTCATCCATTTCTAAAATGCTACTTAAGCTAAACTGATACCTGTCAGGTGCTTCTCTGTATTCCTCCATCATGCCCTCTTTTTTTTGGTGGAAGACTCTTTGCTAGGAGTTAACCTGAACAGGAAATAAAGACAGTTAATTTACAGACATTAGCAGCAGCCACATAATGTTTACACCTGCATCAATCAATGCATCAGCTCTATAACCAACAAACCTAATGACTGAAGACCACAAGAGAATGCAAACAAGTTTTCACTTCTGAAGTGGAAAGCGGCTCGTCATGATGTAACATTAAAATGAATTAAAAAAAAAAAAAAAAATGTTGTTAGTCCCACAAGACAATCCAGACAAACAGATTACAGGGAAAAAAAAAAAAAAATGAAGCTTAACAACAACAGCAAAGAGTTACTTTTTCCTGTCAATTTCAGCATTAAAATACATAATTTACATTGTCTCCTCCCCCCCCCCCCCCCATTCCCATTCCTTCGTTGCTGTTGTTGTTGTCGTTCCCTGGCTAAAAGACTCCAGGGATCATCGGAACAGCCGAAGTTTTTGAACACTATGGTACAAATGCATCAGCCGGGAATGCGAACATTACGTGTATGATCGTTTTTGATTACCCTGCCACATGGGCAGCCACACTCTGACTTCGGGGTATTTTGGAGACTGATAATGTTATGCTGGGAGCTTGTCGCAACTGAAGACAATCCCCGCATAACTATGCTGAGCATAACAACATTTTGATGTAGCCTTGGTGTTTATAGCCTGATGTCAACTGGCCTGACACAGCCTTAAGCCAAGGCAGCCCATCCCTTCATCTGTGGTCTTTCTATAAACGTGAAGGAAGGTTTTTTTGCAGCATATACTTCACCAGAATAACATACGTTTTTTCAGAAGAGTTGCCCTGATTTGCAGCGACAGCAAAAAAAAAAAAACAACAGATTTCTTCCCATTCAAGCCACCATACCCGGAACTGCTTTACCTTTCCTCTAAACAAAAACGCTTAAAGGCAGTAATGTTTACTTTTAAGAAACAATGAGCAAAACAGCAGAAGGAGGAGAACACAGCAAAAGTTCACCTCTTCAGCACAGAAAACAATGAGCATTTGCTTTTGTACATAAATGCACCAAGAACCATACATCTAGCATGTGTTTAGATAAATACATAATACAGGCAGCCTGGCGAATTGTAATACCAGAAAACAGACACACCTACACTGCTGGAGTATTCTGTATTATGCAGCCTCTAGTTAGGAACACAAAAAAAAACATGACACCAGCTTGGTACAGCTGTATGCAAGGTGGCTGCCGTGTGGGACGAGTGGAAGGTTAGTACTTCAAATCCCTAAATCCCCATCACCTCCCCCTTCCTCACTCTCACCCAATCCCATCCAGATCCACAGATCAGTAACATGCCTCACATTCACTCCTCTACTACCACCACACCCCTCTTCTTGCCTAAAAAGAAATATACGAGCATCTGTCACAATTTCAGTTTACTCTGGTATTCACTGACTGAGATGCACAGAATGCGTAATCATCACAATTTTAGTTTACTCTGGACAGTATTCACCAAAATGCACAGAATGCACAATCATCACAATTTTAGTTTAGTATTCACAAGATGCACAGAATGCGTAACCATCACAATTTTAGTTTACTCTAGTATTCACCAAGAGGCACAAATGTGTAATCATCACAATTTTAGTTCACTATTTACTGAGATGCACAGAATGCATAAGTTCTCAGCGGTCAGAATCCTGAATGTGCCGTCAATCACTCTTCCATGGATAGCAGTTTGTCCATGGCGGCATTTTCATTCTGTGACTCTTGGTCCCTGCCATCTTCCAAACCATCCAACGGATTTAAGCAAAAAACACGAAAAATCACTTGTAACTTCCATGGATTAACAGATTTCCACATTATGCTTTAACCGTCTTCACAAAGATGTCAATATGTGAAAACAAAGTCAGAACCATGCTGAACTAAAGACAAATTGTGACCTTCAATTTCTCTCTCTGCCAAGCTCACTCTATACCCAGTCTGAGCTTCAGTCAGTCAAGAAGCTGAAAGAGCTGCATGAGCAAACAAAATTCTGATTTTACATTTTTTTTTTTTTTTAATCATTTTTGGCAACAAGAGCAGGTCTACACAATATATGTTCAGTTACTGAGTCAGTGAGTGAAGGGGACAGACTAAGCACATAGAAAAGGGACCTTCACCCCCCCCAAAAGCACCCCCATCCCCATCCCCCACCCCTGAAAACCTCTGGTCTATGTCTTAATGTTTACTAGTTTCAAAATGTCTAGCTAATGATATTTAAAGGAAATGCCCTTATCAACCGCAAACGATCTAAACCCGAGTTCCAAACAATTTTACTCAGAGGAGAATTTGCGTGTGTGGGGGGGTGGGGGGGGTGTGTGTGTTGTTTCCTGAATGTTAGTATTCCTCAGCAGTCTATTCTCACAAGCAGTTGCCAGGTAGCAGCAATCATATCACAGGGCCAGAGCATTGCGTGCATACTGTATAGTGTATGGCATTTTTTGTACCCCGCCACATGAAAACATATGCTGACACAGGATTTCATCCTATTTCATTTCAGGAGGGTGTAGATTTTCACATCAGGACCTGATCGTAGCTGAATATGATCTTCACATGATAATGCAACACATATCAACAGTATGATGTGGACCTCATGATCCGTTCTTTGTTTTTTACACACTGAAATAATGCTGATGCAGGCTTCAGGGTCTAGCTTGTATTACCCACTGATCTATGATATGCACTTCAGGGTCCAGTATGTATTACAGACTGACATGACACTGATATGGGCTTCAGAATCAACTATGTCTTATACACTGACATGACACTGATGTAGTATATAAGAATCAAGTATGTACTACATGCTGATATGACCCTGATGTGGGCTTCAGGTTCCAGATTGTATTACACACTAGCAGGACACTAATGTGGGCTTCAGGTTCCAGACTGTATTACTCACTGGCAGGACACTAATGTGGGCTTCAGGGTCCAGATTGTATTACACACTGGCAGGACACTGTGGGCTTCAGGGTCCAGATCGTATTACATACTGAATAACAGTACATGGGCTTCAGAATCAAGCTTGTGTTTCACTGACATGACACTGATGTGGGCTTCAGGGTCCAGCCTGATGTGGGCTTCAGGGTCCAGTCTGTATTACACACTATATGACACTGATGTGGGCTTCAGAATCAAGCTGGTATTTAACATTTACACATTGACATGACAATGATGTGAGCTTCAGAATCAAGCTGGTATTGCACACCGACATGACACTGGTGCGGCCTTCAGGGTCCTGCATGCATTACACACTGACGTAACATCCAATGTGGGCTTCAGGCTGTATTACACATTGACAAGACACTGACGTGGGCTTCAGGCTCCAGCCTGTACTACACACTGACATGACATTGATGTGGGCTTCAGGCTCCAGCCTGTATTACACATTGGCATGACACTGATGTGGGCTTCATGCTGTATTACACATTGACATGACACTGATTTGGGCCTCAGGCTCCAGCTTGTATTACACACTGACATGACACAGATGTGGGCTTCAGGCTGTATTACATATTGCCATGACACTGATGTGGGCTTCAGGCTCCAGCCTGTATTACACATTAACATGACACTGATGTGGGCCACAGGGCCCAGCTGTATACACACACTGACATGAAACTGATGTGGGCTTCAGGCTCCAGCCTGTACTACACATTGCCATGACACTGATGTGGGCTTCAGCCTGTATTACACATTGCCACGACACTGATTTGGGCTTCAGCCTGTATTACACACTGACATGACACTGATGTGGGCTTCAGCCTGTATTACACACTGACATGACACTGATGCAGGCTTCAGCCTGTATTACACACTGACATGACACTGATGCAGGCTTCAGCCTGTATTACACACTGACATGACACTGATGTGGGCTTCAGCCTGTATTACACACTGACATGACACTGATGCAGGCTTCAGCCTGTATTACACATTGCCACGACACTGATTTGGGCTTCAGCCTGTATTACACACTGACATGACACTGATGTGGGCTTCAGCCTGTATTATACACTGACATGACACTGATGCAGGCTTCAGCCTGATTACACACTGACATGACACTGATGCAGGCTTCAGCCTGTATTACACACTGACATGACACTGATGTGGGCTTCAGCTGTATTACACACTGACATGACACCGATGCAGGCTTCAGCCTGTATTACACACTGACATGACACTGATGTGGGCTTCAGAATCAAGCATGTATCACACATTGCCATGACACTGATGTGGGCTTCAGGCTCCAGCCTGCATTACACACTCATGTGGGCATCAGAATCAAGCATGTATTACACATTGACAAACACTGGTGTGGGCTTCGCGCTCCAGCCTGTATTACACACTGACATAACACCTGATGTGTGTCTCAGGGTCTGGGACACATTAAACACTGACATGAAAACAGTTTGATGCAGGCTTTATGATTCAGCTTACATTAAACACTGACTTAGCAGTGTGATGTTGGCCACAGGGCCCGGCCTGTATTAAATACTGACAAAACAACTGGCAGGTGTGGGCCTTAAGATTCAGCTTGTATCTAAGACAACAGTTTGATGTCGGCCTCAAAATCATGCTGGTGTCACACACACACACACACACACACACACACACACACACACACACACACACACACACACACAGACTGATAAAGAACAAGACTACAGCCAAGTGGGGTCTTAGATCACACTTGTCGGTGGGGCTTTGAAGGAAGTTCATTCAAACAAAAGAGGTTGGTTGGTCCATATACACAGTTTCAGATCTGATAACTTTGACTCCAAGGCCAGCAGGACGTAAACACTGATCTGTGGACATATCCCACATCAAAGCACAGGAAAGTAAAGCATGTCTACCACAGTGTACACAAGTTACTCACCCGTTTTTTCTTTCTCAACACAATTCCGTGGGAGTTTGCTAGCTCTGGGAGAAAGTTTTGCAGAATCACCAACACACACTTCAGCTTCTTCGTTGTGATGCCTCTTTCTCTTCAGACACTGGTCTGACCTATACACATCTGTTGAGAACTTGTCAAACACATTTCTGTCCCCTGCTTTCGCTGGAAGAACACATTCTGTCCTTTTCTCTTCACTTGGGGTTTCATATGCTTCTGATGAGAGGCATCAGGAGGGCTTTTCACATGATCACCATTATGTCCTCTTTTCAACACTTGACAGGAATTATAATCCAGGAACTCTTTTTCATTGCTTCTCTGTTTCATGGGTATTCTTTTTCACTGGTTATGTGTTTCTTCTTCCTGTTGCCATCACCATCAGAATCACAACCTGTCTTGTCTCTAAATGTTGTCGTGGAATCTGGTTCAACGTGCCTGGATTGTGGCTTTGAGGACGACCTTGATTCCTTCCTTTGACAATGTTCACTTCTCTTCTCAGAGGCATGTCTCTTTTCTTTTTCAAAATACTTGCCTTGACTCGATGCAGACACCGCATGATCTTTGCTACTCCTGTCCTTTTGAGTGAATCCTACATCAAAGTTTGTTCCCGATGATGAAACTTCCTCTCCCTTCCTATGCGGTGAAATGTCTTTGACGTACTGTGGGGAAGTACCATGCCTGTTACTGTGCGAATCAGGACTGAGATCAAGAAAACTACGCCCAGGGGTCGGGGGAATCCCACAGAACACGCTGTCTCTGTCAATCATCCACTTCATCAAAATCTCCTCCTCATCTTTGTCCATGAAATCATGGGGTGAGGGAGTTTGTAGTTCTGATGAAGGAGATTGCACATATTCTGGAGTCAACACTGGAGGTTCATCATATTCACTAGATGACCCCAGGTTGTCTGGCCTTGGAGACCTTGACCTTGTTGACAACTTCCTCGGCAACTCAGATTCCTTTTCAGAAGGAACTGGTCTTGGTGAAGGCCAGCTGTCTTTTACCGATTTACTATTCTGTAATTTGGAATCACAATGCGAAGATTTTGGTGACACAGAGCCGGTGTCCGAAGACGCATATCTTGACGACATCAATCTTTCTGCTGATGTATCAAGCACTGATGAGATATGTCTGTGTTCATGATTGTCGACACTGGATTTCCTAGACCTACTTTTGTGCTTCGATGACCTCGACTGATTCCTGTGAACTGGTGCACGATTGACACCAGAAGAACAGCACCTGTCTCTTGGCTTTGGCGATTTTGATGCAAAATGCCTGGGTGAGGAAGAGGCGGAAGATCGTTTAGACCTTTTGGGGGAATACGAGTCGTCGATGCTCTGAGGCAGTAGCGTTAAGGACTCATTTTTTGATTTTTCCCAGAAAGACTTTGGAATGCCATCATCTGAATGTCTCCTATGGTTCGTTCTCTCACTGCTCTCCTGTCGTGTATTTGAACAGTTCCTTTTATTTTCTTTCGTTGCACAAACCCCCCTCTCTTTTGATGACCCTTTACCCCGTGAATGACCTTGGATTTGTTTCAGAGTCATGGATTTCGAAAGTCTTGGGCAACCTTTCAGACGAAGCTTTCGGTGACAGTTCCAGAAGATCGTCACTAACGACTTGCTGGTTTGACGCCCTCTTCCTCTTCGCTGTGACGCTAGGCTGCTGGCCGCAGTTTGTGGAAATAGCTTCCACATTTCGATCTTGTGCACCTCTTGAGGTTCGGGATTGGTGCATTCCAGATACACCTGTCCTGCCATCTTTTGTGTCCACTCGATGTGTGCGTTCTTGCAAGGGATGCAACCCAAGCTGTGCTGGTTGGCATCGCTCAAACTACAACATAAAAAGAGCATCAAAATAAATGACCAATATCAGATAAAAGCCAAAATAATTTCAATGAATTAGTACAAAACAAAAAGGGGGGAGAAAGCAAAGCAAAAAACAAAGAAGATAAAGAGGAGTACATAAAGAACACTGACAAAAGACAAAAACAGGTAAAATAAAATTCTCCTCTAATACTGTTTAAATTTTACAGTTGTTACAGTCAAGTGACTGATCAAGCACATGCTCAAAAACTGTTTTTTAAATTGAGTAAAATTTGGGACCGATTAATTCCGTTTTTCGTAAAGATTAAAAGAATATGAGTCCATAATGAGTGCACCTTGTCTTTCCTTTCATTCTGAAATCAGAGTATAAACAAAACCATGGTCTTTAACGATGATTTTAACTTTCGCATTAAATGTTGTACTGCTACTGCCAATGAAACAGATGTTTCGTGTTGAAAGTCTCGCTGTCCTGGCGTGTTAAGCTGAGCTTTCATTCAAAGTATATTCCTATGCCCCCTAGTGATGACAACAGTCACTCAGGAGCAGAGACAGAATGAGCGAATGTTCTGTCCTGAGGGTTTACACTTGACTCTTGATTTCCTGTTTGTGTCAACTGAATGTCAGTGCTTGAAGTGCTTTATTTTCTGTGTTATCTTACTTATTTCTTTCCCAATTTTGCTGCACCAAGGAGATCCAGTATTAAATCATGGGATACACTGATGAAAAAGACGTACAGAGTAAGAAGGATTCTGAAGGACTTATATTTTGAAGACCTGAACAGATGTGGTGAGACTGATGCATATTTCGACATTTTCATGAATCGTAACTACAACAACAACAAAACTTTGCTGAAATACTTGGAGAAATGAGTTAGATCAAAATAAAATTGACACAGGTATATACAAATTGAAAAAAAAAAAAGAAATTGTTGAAATATTAAGAGAAAAGTGAAGCAAAATTTAGAAAGAGAGGGGGGGGTCAGTAATCCGCCAAAGACATTTTTGAACGTGATGCGAACAGGAGAAGATAAGTGGTTTCTCATTTTTCGTTTTCGCTGTCCTAAATGCTATTTGTTTTCACCTGAAGATCTATGAGGTCGAAATGCATTGTGTCTAGTCCTGTACTCTGTTTGTCTATGTCCTTGGCGGTAACTGACCCCCTCTCTTTCTAAATTTTGCTTCATTTTCTGCTCAGTCACTCCATTTTGAAACTTAAGAGAAACATATTACAGATGAAAACAAAACTGACGTAAGAAATGAAAGTGATCTCCCTTTACCAACAGGCTAAGACAGTGTGCCATAAACAGGATCAATACCACCCAGCACCTTTCAATGTGTTGCCTACAGAGTTGGTAACCATCTGAGTAAGAATTTACCAAAGTGGACATAAAGTTAGGATCAATGTATTACGAGTAAAAACATGTTCGTGCAAAATATTGATTATTTGTCATAGGCTTTTAGTTTTCTCTCTCTTCCCCCCCCCCCCCCCCTTCTTCCCATCTTCTGGCTATGAAGTCGGTCGTCAATGCACCTTCTATTCAATGCCTGTTGTTCATTGCCCAGCCAACCATGATGGCATCATATCAGGGCTGTCAGTTGTTTGTTTACACACACGCGCACGCGCGTGTGCACACACACACACACACACACACACATACTATATAACACAGTCAACAGCTCATTCGTACACCAACAAATATGTGCACCAAGTTACAGGCAGCAATTTAGCAACACTTCAAGTGCTAGTCTGCAACTGGCATTTACAAAGGTAAGCTTGAAGTGCTGATGCGGAAATCATAAAAAAAAAAGAGAGCATGACACAGCTGGAAAGGTAACGAGTTCCAGAATGTCACCGCAGAACATGAAAACGCCCTTGAACCATGCTGCTTTCAGTTAAAGAGGGGAATTAAAACATTGGAAGATCAGAGGAAGAATGGACAGAATAAGAATTTCTTTTTCTTTCTTTCTTTCTTTCTGCGTATGCAGGCTAATACTCCTTCGGACACTGCCTGTATAGACAGACAGTGGAGTTTTGTGTGTACGACCGTTTTTTCATCCCACCATTAGGCAGCCATACTCCATCTTCGGGGAGGTGAATGCTATATGTAACGTGTCATCCATACCAACAGCCCACACTGGCCTTCTCTTCCGAAAGTTGGTGATGGGATTTTACAGGTGTGCAAGATGTGCGTGCATTCACACATGGAACCTCGATTTATAGTCTCATTCGAAGGACTGTATGAGGAATGGAGTCAGAACCAATGTTAACACCGAGGGAAAAATCCCCCTGTGCCGAAATTCTAACCCGCAACCCCAGGATCACGAGTCCGGCACTCTACCAACTGAGCTATTCAGGCCCCCGACAGAATGAGAATGAATATATATTTTGAAGAGGTCAGAGAGATAAGCAGTTCAAGCGTGATAACCTTATATGCAGATTTCTTTCTTTTTTTTTTTTAAAAAAAGAGAAGAGAAATCCTATGCACAATTTTGAGCCACTATAATTCTTAAGAGATTTGATGCATGATGTGTTTTTGGGCACCTTGTGTGTGAGTGTGTGGGGGGGGGGGGGGGAGGTGTGTGTGTGTGTGTGTGTGTGTGTGTGTTTGTGTGTGTGTACATACTGGCCTTGTGCGTATGTGTGTGTGTACACATATAATGTGTGTGTGTGTGTGTGTGTGTGTGTGTGTGTGTGTGTGTGTGTGTGTGTGTGTGTGTGTGTGTGTGTGTGTGTATGCACACACACAACATTTAATCAATAATTTCACAATTTATTGACTAAAGGAGTCTGCAAATATGACTCAGCAGCAGAAATTTGTTCCCACTGACCTGAAAAGATATGTGGAGATTATTTTCAACTCGTGAATGGTAATAACCAATTCACAAATCTTATTTGCGCATCTGTCTGCAACCACCGCCTGGCACAGACTGCTGCAGGCACATAGGATTGTCCTCCACACATACACGTATGTCTGGCCAGTCCATAGATGTGGAAAAGCCATATATGCATACAAACATATGCACACAAACGCATAATGTATACGCATATGCCCACCTGTATTGGCATACATACATGAATGCCATAAACTTGTATGCAAACACATGCACATACTCACTCACTCACACACACACAACACACACACACATGTAGAAGCAGCGCAGACATTGTAAGGTAGATATTCAAAACCTCACCTGTGTGTCAAATTAATGCAGGTAAGACCAGAACTTCAGACTGTCGGTGCGCCCATGATATTTTTTTGCGTGAACTTTGTGTATGGTGCATTACCTATCAAGCCCGTGAGCCCTGATGTCACATCCACCTTACACCATAACGCTGACACTAGACTTCGTCCTTATCTGTCTCACTGAATCTTGAGGAAGATCAGAAACAAAAAAAATCATATATATGGACTAGTCTGCCTCTGGAGAGTGGCCTCCCATGGATAATGAAAAGCGGCAGAACCCAGCAGCTCTACCATATAACATCACTCTACTTCCATGTTTTCTGAAGTGCTAAAAGAAAAATCTGTACTTCTTTACAACATTGCAAACAGTGATTTGTGATGTGAATGTGTGAAGGACTATGCTATATGTGTATCTTTCGTATGTCTTCCTGTGTCCATGGCAGTCTCTGTCACTGTACTGGCGGCCCTTTGGAACAGAATGCTTCTACCTGAATTTCCACAGCTGTTTTGTACATCGCAATAACCCGTAGTTGATACACAACACTTCCCATCCTTTTGCCGTTTTACTTTCTCTTTCATGATATCAGTCTAAAACTGTCAAAATTATTACAATGAGATGTCTAAGATCAACTATATGTGTGAAGGGACATTAAAGAGTTTTCCATCCTAGCCGGTATGCAGCTACACCTCCTTGAGAAAACAGAAAACTCAAATCATGCATTTATGCATGTAATGCATGGTACAGGTGCACGTCTGATATGTATGAATACATGCATGTAGTAAGTTACGCTGATTACTTGAATGCGTCTGTGTGAATGCACGCAGAATCTAAGACTAGATGCTTGGCAAGTAGCATCGTTATCATTCCTTACCACGAACTGGAACTCTGATTCAGGCTGCAGCGCAGTTTCGCCAACTTTAACCTTGTACCCATTTTTGTGGCCAAACGTCACCTGTGTCTCCTTCTTGAAGCTGGTGCACTTCTCCAATCTGGAAAACGATACAGGTCAGGCATATCATCTCAATTTTTTTTTTTTTCAATCCGTTATTATCGATACTCTTGTTACTGTTTTTCTTATCTTCTGTGCGTCCTGAAAGGCCCAAGCCTTCCATTCCATCTCCCCTGCACATAGCCACACCAAGTTTCATTACGTCGCAGTCCAGTGCCAGCAGTGCCCAGAGAGCTATCAAAATCAGGTCTGGCCATAGAAAACCCAACAGACACACCACAATGCAGCCGAGTCACTTCAGTGGTATTCAGTGGTGCCCATTCTGATTCAGCTTACACAAGATACCACACATTAAGCCTCCTGCTTACAACAATAATCATTTAGTCTCAAAGCCAACATGGCGAGAGATCACGCCATTTCCATCCAGAGCGAGTCCCCATAAACCTCTTTCAACAAAAGACTTTGATCTCTGTTGCAAAGTGAAACGACTGCAGGCGGAAATCTAAAACAAATCTTAAATAAATGTCAGCGAACCGACCAGAGAAATGTGGACAAACGAGTCACAAGACAACACAAAACGCGTTTCGATCTCTTAGGTCTTCTTCAGGTGAAACAAAGACGAACAAAATAACGAAATTGCACTTAGCTTTGATCGCTTCAGATTGCTTCTGAGTTGTCTTGTGACTCGTTTGTCCATGTTTCTCTGGGCGGTTCGCTGACATTTATTTAAGATTTGTTTAAAAGACTTTGAGTCAAACCCATGAAGAGTACAGGCGACCTCAAAAACTAAGATCACTGTAAGGTGAGGGTGTGGTGGATCAAACAATTTGAAATATTTTTAATGGTGTTCAGTGAGAAGAAATACGATGGAGATCCATTATGAGAATTCAAATACTCCATAACCCTCAAGAGTTTGAAGGAATGAAAGAATCTGAATTAAAATTCAACTGCATGACAGGTCTACACTCTACGTTTGTTCTCACGATGTATTCAGGTAACAACCAAGCCCAACAGACTATGTCAGTAAACGCGCAAGGGACGTTGGACTAATCTGTCTCACAGCTTGCATTCGGCAGGCCTTACCTTGCAACCGCAGGGGACATTCTTAGAGTACACTCGAACCCAAATAAAGTCCAATGTCAGAGACAAAGAGACAGAAAGAGAGAGAGAGAGAGAGAGAGTGCGTGCGTGCGTGCGTGCGCGCGCATGTGTGAGTGAGTGAGTGAGTGAGTGAGTGAGTGAGTGAGTGAGTATGTGTGTGTTTGCGTAAAAATTTATGGCATTCATGAATGTATGTCAATACAGGTGAGTATATATATATATAAGTGTGTGTGTGTGTGTGTGTGTGTGTGTGTGTGTGTGTGTGTGTGTGTGTGTTTGTGTGTGTGTGCATCTGTGTGAGGAAGAGAGGTTCACAGGTCAGGTTTCTGGAGTGTGCCTGCACGTCTGCATGTGTGTGTGTGTGTGTGAATGTGAGTGCACATGCAGATGTGTGAGCTGTGTGTGTGTGTGCATGTGTGTGAGACAGAGGCACAGGGGGGGAGGGCAGAGAGAGTTAGAGAGAGAGACAGAGACAGAGAGACAGTGAGACAGACACAGCTATACAGGCAGATGGACAGGCAAAAAGGTTGAAAAAATAATTAAGGGTGACACCTTAAAAAAAATACAAGTGACTGAATTCACACACACACAGACACATGCACTTGTGAACACACACACACACACACACACACACACACACACACACACACACACACACACACACACACACACACAGCCATGTATTAGCATGCTCTTAATGGATGGCTTCACCTCATGCTGGAGCTACAAAGCGCAGAGGCTTGTCCCCTGGTTGGTGAACTGAAGATCCCTCAAGCTTTGCGCTTAGGGGTGCACTTAATAATACACAAGAAGGTGCCGCAAACCAACATAGTCTAAGAGAAGGAAAACTTGCGAGTCCAAACCCGCACTGTCTGGTGTACGTTAACCCCAAACTAACAGGGTAACAACCATGACAACCGTGAGCTGCTCTGAAGTCTGAATGTGTCGGCTAAGGCCTACTGGGGACCTCCTGCAAAGTCACAAGCACAGAAGATCAGACACTACACATCTCATCCATTATGGCCGTGCAGACTGATATTCGACGGTATGGTGCTCGTCCTGTGGTTCTCCAGGAGGTGACAATGTGGGGCCTCCAGCTTCAAAGGGGCCAAGCCACAGTGACTGGAGAAATGATACAGGGACGCCCGACGTGGCCAAGGCTGGCCAAGGTCCAGGAGAAGCTGTGGGGACCAGTGGGGTCACTGTGGCAGACTGCGAACTTTGCCTTACTAGCCAGAATGAGGATCCAGCATGGCCGGGAAGGCCACAGAAAGGAAGGCTTCACTTTCATGCTGTTCAACCCGGGTCTTCCATACACAGCCACACCCCGGCTGGTCTCTTTGGAGTCCCAGTGCAGCACACAGTCAGTACACAGGGAACCATCAACTTGAAATCACCATGCAATAAAGCCACCCTCCACAAAGATACAGCACTGATGCTGTCACTGATGTTCAGCAGTGCCTGTTGTGATTTTATTATCACTGCCTGTTAAGTTTTTAGATGGCAAATATATCTTTCTTTTTTTTTTATCAATACTTAGGTAGCTTCATCCCCAAACTTCAATCATGTTAGGACAGAATGGGTATGGCCACGAGTTCTGGTCAATTTATCTCAAGGTAAAACGTTCCATTGTATGCTCAAGAGAAATTCATTGAATTATACTGTATTTGTGTGCTGTACAATTTGTTTTGTGTGTTCTACTGTTTGTCTTGTACTGTATGATTTAAGATTCTATTTTACAGTAATATTTGTATATAGTATAATTTGTACAGCATTGCACACTTTACTGTCATGTTTTTCCATGTATGCTAACATGTTGTAACAATACAGTGCCGTTCTTTTTTCTTTTTTTTAATCCACATGCATATATTCTGTTTGTGTGTTTACCTACCACCATCCGTGAAAGAAAGGAATTTAAAAAATCATGCATGACAGCCATGACAGAATATTTTCATAAAAATAATGGTACAGAGAAGAACCAGATCAGCTGATAAGTTACTGACTGCTACAAAGCCAGTTGCAGTTTGCAATCTAAGCACAGCAGAGTGGTGGATGTGAAGATAAATCAAGAAATCCAACATGTGGCAACAGGTGACAGTAAATAAAGAAATGCTTTCATGGCTGACTGCTCATAACAAGTAAGGCCCACACTTCACGCCTCACCTGTGAAGTGCACCAATAAACTTGTCGAGCCACTGAAATGTTTTTGATTAACGGAAAACAAGGAAATGACTATACACTGTCATATCACTGTTCCTCACTGATTGTTTTGGGATCGGAAAAAATGAAAGGGGAAGGCAGCCCTAGATAAGTTTGCTTGCTTGTTGTTACTGATCATGTATTTGTTGAAACAAACAAACAAAGAAAAAAGAACCCCCCCCCCCCACACACACACACACACACACACTGGTTGGTAAAAATGGATTGCACATATAGCATAGTACAATAAATACATAGTACAATAAATACAATGTGCAATTTGGGAGGGAAGTGCATGATTCGAAAATCTCTTTACATTTCTTATCATCACTATAGTAGAATCAATGTGAAAGTAATCTGTCTGTAGACAATATTACAAAATTGTTGATGGGATTCAAACGCTTACCCGCACATCGTTGACATAGGTCCCATTCAGACCGTGATTGTGCAGAATGAAAGAGAGGCAAACCATCTTGATCCCTCTTGCCTTCCACTACCGCATGGCGACGTGAGATAAAGTACGCAGCACCAGCGAGTCGATGTACACGTCTGCTGTTGCTCCACGCCCAAATGATGTAAAAGCCTTCTTTCAGCCTGCAGCAGACACATACTTTTGGTTACATGAGTAAACGACTGGCTCCTTCGCTGGGGAAAGTCAAAACAGATAAACTAAGCTTGAAAAATTAAAACAGAAATACAATTTTTGTTTTTGTTTCTATTGAGAATAATTCACAAAAATGTTTGGTTTTAGGCTGAAACTGTCTTTCCAGGGTTGCAAGATAGTAACATCCACATCAAGTTCACTGAGCCACACTAATGTAGTTTGCTATCTTCTCAAAGTTACAGCTCCACTTAGAATGCTCAAGTATGCCATTCAACTTTCATACTGCGCTAACTTTTCTGTGTGTAAGAATTCTTTGTGTGTGGGTGGGTGTGACCGCACCACCTCACTGGAGACTTTTCCCTATACATAGACTGCCAAAGGATCAAGAAGAAGTGGACAGCTCGTGCTCTATGCATACAGCTCAGGTACATGCCAGAACTAGCCATTTGACCAACCCATGCCCCGCAAAGTATGGTTCAAAATCATCCTGAACAGATTACAAGCGTAAAGCAAATACCATCGCTGCTGAAGACACAAGCTGGATTCAGCAAAGGCAAGAGTATGATTGAACAGATCTTTCACCTTTTCACAACATGCCCTGTGCAGGTGACGCCCAGACAGTTGTTCGCATCGGCCTTGCCACAGGTAGGTGATAGCAGTCCAAAACACAATTCTCATGTTTTTTCCTACTGCCAATTACTGGATGCGATCATGTTTCACATATTTAGTTGTAGGTGTCGCTTCATCGGCAATGCTGTCTTTCATAGTAGAGATGGTATTTTTGATGCAAGGAGATTAAGTCAAACATTGCATGAGTGTGTGTGTGTGTGTGTGTGTGTGTGTGTGTGTGTGTGTGTGTGCGTGCGTGCGTGTGTGTGTGTGTGTGTGTGTGTGTGCGTGTGTATGTGCGTGCGTGCGTGTGTGTGTATGTGTGTGTGTGTGTGCGCATGCGCGGGTGCATGTATGTGTGCATGCATGTGCGTGCATGTGCGTGCATGTGTATGTGCATGCATGCGTGTGCGTTTGTGTTGTTTTTTTTTTTTTTTTTTTAACTTCATAACAGCATTTCACCTGTGAACGCTGTACTATAAAATGGAGGATTTCCACCACCAGGAGCTCCATCTTGTCTTCACGCTTCCATCACATCTTCATAGAGTTCAAGAAGGCTTTTGACAGAGTGGCAGGTAGCGCTATGGGTCACAGTGAAGAAATTTAACATCGGGCAACCATCCAGCAACTATACTCCCGAGGGACTAGTCCACAACTTACACAGGATGCTTCTGGATAAAGCTCCCATACCTTAGTTGCAGTCTGTCAGGACTTCCTCCTATCTCCCACACTTTTTAATTCACAGATTCCTGGAATGCATCATGACCGATGCACTTGGAAGATCTTGTCAGCACAGTCAGCACTGGAGGAGGAACCACAACTAACAAACTTCATTTCAATCAGACATTCAGTTCCTGTTTGACCTGCAAGACAACATGCTTGAAAAATAACACATATCTACCAACATTTCTCTGTGTGCTGATAAAGTCAGCAGCGTAGACTTCTGTGTCAATTTTCACCTTCTTATCCTACCCCCTTACCAGCACACAGACTGACAGAGCTTTAAAGAAAAAAAAATTAGTCTAAGCATTTGTATGCATTTTGCCTCTAAAACAACCTGCAATTCAAGTATATAATTATGTACATGTATGAAATTACTTTGGTCTAATAAAGTAATAGAACCTCCCTTTTGCTTTGACAAACAGGCAGGTAGGCCGTTTACAGGCATGTGTCCTCATATGAGCGTGGACTGATATAATGATATAATACCTTGTTAACATGATAAATCAATGAAAGAACTTCCATCACCAATGTGATTACAGCCTTTTAATCCCAACCACCACACACACAAAAAAATCCTGACATAGGATTTTCCTGATCACAATTCTCACCTTAAAAGACTCAGATGTTGATCATCATGTTTATCACAAACACAGCCTCATTATTCATACCTGGGACAGATATGCTACCAGTCTACAAGTACCTTGGGACATATGATACATATCTTTCCTACATGTTCTAATGCGCACACAAAAATATGACAGTGGAACACAGCATGCAAGTATGCAGCAGCATCGTGCATGCAACACATGATCGTAGCATGTAGTGCAGGACGTATGTGTGCTAGCAGTGATTAGCGTTGCATAATTTACTCATAACCGACAGCTATGTCAATTCATATAAAGGAAAAAGTCACTAACGACTGCTTTACCAAGTTCATAATCTTATCATCAAACCTTCATGTTATGATCAATGTTGCATGTTTCCATTAGTGCCCTGCTACCAGCCAACAGGATCTGAACACACTGAACTCCTTACCCTAAACATTACTCTGGACTATCAGTTTGTCATTCAGTAACTAATAAACTTTTTTGCTGTCATTGATAGGAAAGTATTTTATGAGAGTACATTCAAAATGGAAATAAATCAAAATATCCTTGTATTATTTTGGGCCGTTGCCGGACTCGCAATTTTGGTGATCATGGGGTTGTGGGTTTGAATCTCCGCCAGGCCATTTTGGTACAGGAGGATTTCTCCCTTGGAGTTAACACTGGTTCTGACTCCATTTCCCAAATAGTCCTTCAAATAAGACTATAAACCGAGCTCCATATGTGAACTCACACAAAAACATCTTGCACACATGTAAAATCCTATCACCAACTTTCGGAAGAGGCAGCTAGTTTGGCAACCAGTTTTGACCGTTGGTATGGATGACACCGTTACACACAGCATGCACCCTGCATGAGAAATGGAAAGAATGAAGGAAGTAAGAAAACTGAGTGAACAATATATTGACTGGATGACACAGGAAACAACTGAATGAAGTGCCAGCAGGCAGCTCTTTGGTTGGCACTACCCAAGTAGGCAGCTTGTTGTGTACATGAGAGTGTGGATTATCAGTGTCTAGAAGCTTTAGCAAAGCGCTTTCAAAATGCTATGTTATCATTACTACTATTATTTGGAGGGTTTTGGTATTTCAGGATGCAAATAGTGGTGGTGGCAAAGGTGCTGGTGATGTTGGAGACAGCTGCTTCTACATTAAACAGTTTGTAAGATGCCAAGGGTACTTTACATGCATTACACCTCAATCCCCCCACCCCACCCCCCCATCATCCTACGTACAGTCATTCCAGTCATTAACCCTCGTCAATCCGGCATTCCCTGGTTTTCACATCTTCATACACAGTTGCTAAATATGCATTTATTTCAGAGAGAGAGAGAGAGAGAGAGAGAGAGAGTGTGTGTGTGTGTGTGTGTGTGTGTGTGTGTGTGTGTGTGTGTGTGTGTGTGTGTGTGTGTCTGTGTATAGTGTGTGTGTGTGTGTGCATGTCACTCTGTGTGTGTGTGTGTGTGTGTGTGTGTGTGTGTGTGTGTGTGTGTGTGTGTGTGTGTGTGTGAATGTGTGTGAGTGCGTACGCATGCACACTTATGCACATGAATACATGGTGCTGGTGTGGTGTTACATACGACTGAAGCATATGTCTGCTTATGTATGTGTCGCTATCTGAGTGCAAGCATAGCGAGGCTTTTTATTTCTCTCTCTCTCTCTCTCTCTCTCTCTCTCTCTCTCTCTCGATTAAGTAGTAATGTATTTTCTGCATACTGATAATGTGGTTAGTTGTTGTATTTGTAAAGTGCAGAGGGCTCTTAGGCTTACTACCTGACTGGAGTGCACTGTTTATCATACACCACCACCTGGACCATCATCATACTTCATCAACACTGAATGTCAACTGAACACCAGATCCAGCATCCCAGAGACACACACACACACACACGTACACACACACACACACACACACACACACACACACACACACACACACACACACACGTACACTGAACAGTAAAATGGATGCATTTGTAGTTTAACACGATACTGCCAGCTGGAAAATGAATAGTAACAATTTCTGGATATCCTCACATGTTGGAAATCAGTGGGCTGAAGTGAAAACTTTTCTACTGCACCTTTTTTCGATTAGCCTTTTTCAGTTTACTTTTCTTTGCTGTTTAGCCAACTCCTACATAAACACTTCACAGCAGACTCCAAGAAAATCTTGTTCAGAGATGTCCCACATGATTTGATCTCTGAATTTCTGAAAGAGATTAAACATTTATCATCTAAGATTTCACAGAAAAAAAGATTTTCCAACGAAGTTTACGGTGTGTTTTTAGAAGGTGTATTTTGTTGGGTTTTTTTTTTTTTCATATATAAATGACTTGTGAGTTGACCTCAACTGGTGACAGCCCTGATACGGCCCTTAGCGGTTGGCGGGGCTATAAACAACATTACATTTACCTTACCTTACCTAACCAACTCCTGTTCCTTCTCCTCCCTTTTCCTCCTTTTCTGGTCAAATGCTGCATCACCCATGGTTGATTTTACATTCATCAAGTCCCCTCACCGCAATTTTCAGACCTCTACTGCATCATGAAAAGCCTTAACTATTTTTGCAACATCCTGGAGAGGGGACAGCCACGCAGCTGTTCCCATTGATGGCACCGTGTGTAGGTGACAGCAGTGTACAAAACAATTATCACGTTTTTCCTTCTACAAGTTATGGTATCAGATCACATTTCATACTTCGTGTCAGGTGTCAGCACATGGATTTATTCTTCAAGTAGGTGGGATGGCATTTTTTTAACCTAACGAGAAATGTCCAACAATTTCATGTTGTGTTGTCAAAAAAAAATTGTGCGTTTAGTTAAACGTCTCAATAGTGTTCTGGTATTACCTAAAAGGTATTCTAGGCACACAGAATGAAATTTTTTATGTCTTACCCTGTTCCTAGTAGGGTTGTGTTTGTATTAAGAAGCACAATTTCTTTTTTTAAACATCTGAAGCCAAGGGAAATAATTCCTTGTGCAGTATCCGTCCCAAAAGAATTAACTCTTCCTTTTTTTTTTTCCAGTTTGTACCAATTAATAAAATGCCTGCTAGAAGTTTTGCATCTCCTTCCGCCAACGATGAATACTGTTTTACAAAAGACAGAGAAAGAATGGTGCAAGCGATGACTGTGTGGATTTCACATCAATCTATCCTAACGTGCTTGACAATCCAGCAGGGCTTGAAGCTGACCACTGAAAAGACCCACTTCAAATTAGTAGCATGCTGAAGAGAGAGAGAAATAAAGACGCTTACTGCCCAGCCGACCACAAAGGGCCATATCAAGCCGTCACCGCCTTGAAAAACATAATGAAAACTTTGCTGAAAACTTCAAGAGGATGAAAACTTTGTTTTCTGATCAGTCTACTCCAATCTGTATTGGCACAATACTGATGAAAAAACCTGGAGCAAAAACCTCAGGCAGATTTCACTGACAATTCATTTTGTGTACCAGTCAAGCATCAATGGCGCAGACACAACGCAGCAGCATGATATATGTGGCATTTCGTTGTGGTTATTCTATTGTGTGACATACTATACAAGAAGCAACTTTACAATAATCATTACTTTGAATCCTTGAGCCCCTTTGCCGTGAGCATTTTACATGGGAACAGTGCCCTGTGACAAAAAAACAGTTGAACGTGTGTGTGTGTGTGTGTGTGTGTGTGTGTGTGTGTGTGTGTGTGTGTGTGTGCGCGCGCGCGCGTGTGTGCGTGCGTGCACGGGTCTCGTCTTCTGTGCCATCTAAGTGGCATTGCTCCCAGTCCCATGCTGTGAATTCTGGCACCCTGTCCACAGCCACATCCTGTCCCATCCTGCCACAGCCCCAGCGCCAGCAATGCACCGGTAGCTGTCAATTTTCAGTCATCTTAAGGCAACCCCCACCAGAGAGGAAACACTGCACTGCTGTAGAGTCACTTTGGTAGTGCTCAGTGGTGCCTGTTCTGATCCAACATGAGCAGGACACCACCATCAATCCCTCTAATAACGACAATAATTGCCAATGTGAGTGTGCTCTCCCCCTAGAGGGTGACACAACATCCATCTAGCAACATTCCCCCTGAGAGAACCAAACTAAGGGCACAAACCAGGAGAGGTAATCAGACCTGAGCTCACCATGACAGAGGCTATGAAGGGCCTTACATTTTGAAACTTGTTCCCCCCTGATCAATAAGAATGAGGATGATAACGATGATGCTACAGATTACCATTCTGGTCTGAGAATGCATGGCAGGATGCACTCTATGCTTGCTTTCATTAAGATATCCCAGCATCAACCAGGCATGACAGATACAGACACCTGCTGTGCTTGTCAGGAAATTTTGAGCAAAACTCTCAGAGATGTTTTAATTAAGTGGATGAAACTCGACTGTGTGGTCCCAGTCTTTCCCAACTGAGCCTACGGCAAACTCAGCCGTGGGCAGGAGCTGGTCTGGGCTGAAAAATCTCACAAACACATGGCTTTGATGAGAACTGCTGCCATGTCTCAAGTCTGCTATGCCAACCACTTTGCCATGGCGCCTGATAAGTAGTCAATCTTACTACTGCCTCCTTCTCCCACTCTCTCCCCCCCTCCACGTGGACTTGCCTATGTGCAACACTATGTTTCTTTTAGCATGTTACCAGAAACAATTTCTTTTTCTGTCCTAATTTCTACATATCTACACAGCAACTATAACAATAAAGCAAAGGAAAAAAAAAAACAGAACAAAAGATCAATTAATAAATAAACACATAAACAAAATCAGTTGGGGAGACTGGGGTTAGTTGGCTCCCTGGGTAAGTCAGATCATTATCTTGAAAGCCTTCACATTTTTCTTCATTTTCATCACATGGCTGCATTACATCACCCTCTGCATTCTTGCACCCAGAATGTGGTGCCCACATGCTGCTGACCAGTGTGGAGATTACTTTAAAAAGCAAACAGACAAAAAAAAACTGACTTCTACCACTGGAAGTGAAAGTGTCGAAGGCATGTCGGATCAGGTGTTAGAGCTGATAAATCATCAATGTCGTCATCACTCAGGCTTGCACAGCTGGGAGCTAAACCTGCCTAACCAAGCTATCAATGGCAAAGGATGCTTTTGCTCTATCCAGTGTCAACAGTAACTGTCGCTCCCCAAAATCAATACCTCTGTGTTGGGGGCTGGTGGGTGGCACCTTTGCCATGTGATGTATGAAGGGTAAGCTGGCCCATGGGATTGACTCGCCCAGTATCGTGGGTCAGCCATCACACTCCAGATAACGCATTCAAGTTTTTCCTCAATAACGCCCTGATTTATAATATCAGAATAACCATGAAATTGTTTTTAGTCCAACCATTGGGAAAGTCTTTTTTTTAACTAAAATTATGTGTTTTGATTTAAAATTAATATGTTTGTTTTGATTCTACTGCAGTAGTGTTAAAAATTTTCAAAAAAAAGAGAATTTTCAATTTCAATTTATGTTGGTTATAGCACAGACGACAGCAAAGGGCTTTATAAGCCAGCTGAAATCAACTCTCAAGTTTAAAAAATAATAACTCATTACAAACAATTTTCTATAAAAAAAAGAAGAAATTCTCTTGCGAGAGGTTTCTGATAAAATATAAGCCTGAGTTGCACATTTCAGACTTGTGTGAGGGACAGAAAATCTGCTCAACTCTTTATTTGGAACATTTTTCACAACAGCTTCAATGCCTTGAATGTCAACATGACCAGGAACCCAAGCAAACACTGTGTTGTGATCATCAGATTTCAGAGAGGTGTACAGTTCAAACAAACTCAGCCACTGAGGGTGCTTGAGGTTATGCCTAGCAATGGCTCTCAAAGCAGAAAGTGAGTCCGAGAGAATTATATAAGTAAGTCTTTACGATTTGATTTAAAGTCAATGGATGTGACATGCTCAGCATCATCAGCTCTCAACATTGTAGATGGAGGTGTCTGCAGGAATGTGCTTAGAAAATTTTGAGAAGACGCTGAGCAATAACCCAGGTAAAGCAACTCCCAAGATTAGAAAACACAATTGAATATTCTTTGAAAAGATAGAAATTTCAAACAAAATTTGTCCAAAAGACGTCTCATAATAATATGCAAACGAGTTGGTGGCGTCTTTGCGATATGAGGCCATTTTCAACCAGATCTCCATAGTAAGGAGAGTCCATGTTGGGTCGTCAGAAAATATGGACGAAACACACATGACTCCAAGGTCTACAGATCTATGTTTGCATTACTCAAATGGGGAAGAACAGAAGTTCCCAAAGGTGGAATGGAACTAAGGATGTCTTCAAATTTCTTCAGAAATTTCGGATCGAAAACACACTCAACAGCAGGGTTTTGGAGTTCAGAGCAACAATTTACACAACAGTTTCAAAGAAAGTCTCAGACATTGGTTGGGAAGCAATGGCTTCCCTAGGCATGAAGACTGTATACAGGGGAGGTATAGAATGCACCCAGGCAGAGTCAAAGCCTTTAATGGTGGATGGAATCTAGAGTTTTCATGCAGAAAGGTTTTGCAGAACCATAGACAACACAGGCATAGATTTGAAAAAACAATTCATATGCTCAGCTGAAAAATGTACACAAACGAATCACTAAACAAAAGAAGACACGTTTCAACTTCTTAGGTCTTCTTCAGGCAAGATACACAACGCTCAAGACAACAAAAATGAATGAGCAATTTTTATCCAATTCAGAGCAAGATGGGCGACGCATGATTTGTGATTTATTTGTCTACATTTTTCAACAGAGCCATATAAATTATTTTTTCAGCTCTGCTTAGATTTCCCCCTGCAGTCACCTCACTTTGCAACTAGATCTAACACAGATGTATTTTAGCTTGGAGCAGGTCAGAGCCCTGTAAAGATGAAGAGTTTTTTTTTTTTTTTTTTTCAGTGCCCCAATCTAACAAGTTTTTCAAGTGCTGGATATGACGTTTAAAGTTCAGATTTTGACAGAAGGTAACTCCCAGAAATCTGCTTCCTTCACAGCTGGAATGGTGGATTTATCAGACGAATTCCTGGGTCAACAAAGTACTGTCGAAAGTTGTGAAAAGTGGACACACTGGAGTTTGGTACCTACAAAAATTACTTCTAACCATTTTCCTCAGCCCGCTGTCAGATTTCATCCATGCAAAGTTGGAGTCGATGTTGTGCCCCAGCAACGGTATAAACAACTTAACAAGACTATTAAAGCACAGAGGATACAAGACTGCAGGTCATCATCAGAGATGGGTCAAGCCTGCCCTGTTGTTCGTACCCTAGTTCAGCACTTGAGCAAGCAAAACAGGGAAAGAAGGGGTCCAGAGTTCATAGATTAAAACACAGGCTCATGTGAAATGCACAGGCCCTGAGCAAAACACAGTGTACATCTGTCACAATGGTGTCCAACACTAACTCTACATCCTCTGTGGACCCTTAAAAGCAGAATTTTTTCCCTGTTTCATTTCCTTGACTAGTAAAATTGCTCTGTGCTTAATATGCACCTATGGCTTACTTCATTTTCTGACAATCACGCGTTTTAATTATCACTATAATGAATACTTATACAGCGCCTATTCTCGGCTAGAGACCAAGGTCTAAGCGCTTTACAATCCACACTCGTTTACTCAACAGGCTGCCTACCTAGGTAGTGCCGACTGAAGAGCTGCCAACTGGCACTTCATTTCATCGTTTCCCATGTCATCCAGTCCATATCATTCAATATCGTTCACTCTCAATTTCCTTACTTCTTTTATTCTTTCCATTTCTTACGCAGGGTTTATGCTATATATGTAATGTGTCATCCATACCAAGATTTTGAGTCCAGCGCTCTATCAGCTGAGCTATTACAAGAACTTCCGTTTCCGCGTTTCAACACTTTTCTAGCCACACAGAACCAAACCAATACAAAAACTCTGTGTTATTTTTCTTTTCAGGTGTGTATGTCATTCAAGTACCCAGTCACAAGGAAATGATGCAGGTCTGTTACATACTCTAGTCATTGCCCACACGGAATTGAGTACTTTTTTTTTTTTCTTTCACTTCCTTTAATTGTGCCTACTGGAAGAGTGCCAAACATTACGAATCCCTGTATAATACTACAAAGCTCTTGTGATATTTCAACTGAACTTTTTTTTTCCTTTCTTGCCTCTCCCAGGCATGAAAGAAAAAAAGAAGAAGAAACACAACAAAGGCACTGCCCAGTGTTCTTGTAATCATTTTCTGCTTACGCAATACTTTCATCACTTATTGATAAAATTATCACAACTCTGGCAAGATAATGACCTTCAGTTTAACCCATGCGTTGTTCCTGTCACTCTGTTATTAAGATAATTCTCCACACCATGAAAAAAAGGGTTGACTAGTCCAGTCTCTTCAAATGAACACCTTGCACGCAACCACTCTATCTAACAAGTGTCAACACACACACACACACACACACACACACACACATGGACACACACATGGACGCACACACACACACACACACACACATGGACACACACACACACACACACACACACACACACACACACACACACACACACACACACACACATGCGCATGCACATGCACACACACACACACACACACTCATCACCACCCCTTACAAGACATCAGAGAATCTTGGTGCGCATCCCTTTTAACGATGCAGAGTAGTTTAATGCTAGCTAGTGAAGGAAAGCAACTGTTATAATTAACGAACGTCACATTATAACTGCTTTACACCTGCAGAGTTCCAAATGATATCACTTCTAAAGGCACAGTAGCTAAAATTAGAGTGAGCAATATTCAACCGACAGATCCAAATCATACTGTATCACCAGCCTTTGAGATCTGTCTTCGCCCAGGTCCCCACCACCTACTGATCTACCCCCTCCTACCCCCTACCTCCCCAACCCATCTGATATTCACCACCCCCCACCCACCCCTACTCAGGGGTTCAGTTAGACCTGTAAATGCCAGTTTATAGCAACAACCTTTTGCCTTGTACTGGTAAGAACTAGAATCTGGCTGATGTGTGCCTCTCAGGTGGTCACACTCTTTTCTTCAACATCCCTCCCTCCCACCGTCTGACCCCATTGCACTTAGCAGCTTAACTGGTCAATAATGCACTGGCGGGAAACATGGAAAAGTTTCACCAGTTTTTCGTCCCACACCTGAGCATGATCCGAGTATGATCCTGGTAATGCCAGGAAAAAATATATGACAGCACAGTCCATCATCAAAGCACTGTCCTTGGAAACTGAAAATTAGTACAAAATCTGATAAACAGTACAGACACTGCTCAGTGTAGTCAACCAACTTGCTGACCTGTACATCTTCCTGGTGAGCAAACTTTCTTGGCACTTCAGCATGTTACAAAAACACACACAAAAACTCAGTGAAACAGAAGTTTCTCAATAACCATCTTGCCATGCATGCGTGCAAAACAGACCCCATCATCTCAACCTGCTTAACATGCTGGGAAGTTTGCCAGCAGAAGAAATGTGAGATGGAAGCATTTCTTCTTTGGCACAGTGGAATATTAGCTTCACAGTGACAATGACGACAATGAACAATAGCACAATGTTCAAAATTGTATGACATACTTGACCAGCATCTCTCTTCTTCTTGTTCATCTCATCAGCTTCCGCCACACAAGGATGGGGCCAATGTGAACCATGCAGCCATTCAGCTAGCAACTAGCAGCTGTACAGCTTGGTATGCAGTCTGTCAGGTCTCAATAGGAACAACTGCCTTGAATGTCTGTGCGGCGGTTGGACCATTGCTGGAGACCCTGTTGCCTGCTGCCCTGCCTCAAGACTTCAGGCATAATGAAGGCTAGCTTCAGTGTGTGAAACCTATCTGTGAGCTTCGGCAATTATGGCCTGTGTGAGTTTTGAAGAGAATGACTTGCTCCCATGTGGAGAAGACCTAGACTATAAGATCCTCTTATTTCTCTGGGTTCACAACTGACTACATCAGTGCACGACAGCTCTCTGTGGTGACTGAATGCAGATGTCAGTTTTTTGGCTTGTATATTATGCTCACTGATTTTCTAGAAATTACTGTTTTGCTCTCTCTCTCTCTCTCTCTCTCTCTCTCTCTCTCTCTCAGGGCTGGGTGGAAAAAAGCATATATATAACTTGCTTCCTGTTACCCTGGAAAAATAAAATTCAGTTCTTTCGTTCGTTCGTTCGTTCTCTCGACTCTCTCTCACCAAAGACACACACACACACACACACACACACACACACACACACACACACACACACACACACACACACATTTTTTCTTGTTTAAAATCCAAGTCCAACACAAGGCAAGTTTCACGTTTTCTTGTTTCTCTCTAATTCATACTCTTACCAGTGCTTTGCTGATTGATACGGGTTTGTTTGTTTGTTTTTTTTTAGCTGAGGCATGAGTCATTGGAATATATGTTTGTGTGTGTTAATTTGCTTTAATACTGACACACAGCCCCATTTGAGTTGGTTACCTTTTAACAGTTTAAGTCTGTGACATAACATCCAAACTTTCAGTTTCACTCAACTGCTATCTAAAAAACAAAAACAACAACACCACACAAAACTGTGGTCAGATACTGATAATGAATCCCCACCCCCACCCCCTACCCTCTCCCAAAGACTGTCATCTTCCTACACCATTGCTTTAAATGCAACTTGCTGGGAATGTTGGATGATGGATGTTTTGAGAAAAGTATACATGTATACTAAAACAACTGGTTACAAGTACATTCTCATAAAATTCAAAAGGTTTTCATACACAGAATTTAGTCATATATAATAATTCAAGTACTCTGTCTGCCGGCATTTTTCTAATAAAAACAAACATTAAAAGCCTTACTGCCATTTCCAATCTAAAAAGTTGACATGGTGATGGCGATGTGATTCCAGGCATGGGATTAAAAAAAAAAAAAACACACTTCTCTGTTTGTTTTCTTAACTAATTGTGTTGCCTGACCTCTTATGACTAAGCACCAAACAAGTATTGTGAGCACTGCTGGTCACAGGAACTTGAGGAAGCTTTCCCATCTTTCAGTGTGATCTAGTGAAGAAAACAATTCAGTTTTTTCAACACCCATTTTGCGCCGAACATGAGGAGATAAGTGGTTGCTCGTTCTTCGTTTTCATAAGCCTGAATGCTCTTTGTTTTATCTGAAGAAGACCTATGAGGATTGAAACGCAACATGGTTTGCCCTGTAATCCATTTGTCTGGATTGTCTTGTGGAAACAATATAAATTGTAATGTTTCTTTTTTTTTTTATTTAAATTCAGATTGTCATCTCTTAACAGCTCATCTTTGAACTTGAGAGAAGTTTCCCAGAGTTGGTAGCAACCCAAACTGCCCCCCCCCCCCCCCCCCCCCCCCCCCCGTCCCACCACTTCACCTCTCCTCCCAAGCTGAAGCCCTCTCCTTGCTCAGCATAGGCTGGCACACTAGTTCTCCCATCCAGCCCCTCCCCAGCTTCCAGCATGACATGCCCAAGCTGCCTCACCCACTCCCCCCCCCCCCCCCCCCCCCATGTGCTTGCATTACAAGTACCCCCCCCCCCCTTCCTTCCTCCTCCTCGTCAAACCAGTTTATTTCACATGAGTAAAAATTGCCCTCAAATCCCGACTACTGTACCATAGTTGTTCAACTGAGTGCTCACATGATACATATGCTCTGGAATGTGCACGTGTTCGTGACTATGTGAGAGAGTAAGTGTGTGTGTGTGTGTGTGTGTGTGTGTGTGTGTGTGTGTGTGTGTGTGTGTGTGTGTGTACTTGTACGAGTGTGTGTGCAAGCGCGTGCGTGGGTGGGTGCGTGGTTGCAGACATGCGTGTATGCATGTAATATGTAATATGTATGTATATGCATTGGGTGTAGATTGAGAGCTAATTCTATTTTTCTAATTTTCTTTTCAATAATGAATTCTAGTTTTTGTTTCTATTTCCAAACTGTTAAAGAAAAAAAAATCTCTGATTTTTCCATGATTTTTTTCCCTGTTTATCCATCTTCTTCTTCACCTATGCACGTCTCTCTACTCAAAAAAAAAAAAAAAAAAAAAAAAAAAAAAAAAAAAACGACAACAAAAAAAAAAAACCCACTATAATCAATGATGCGCAGAGTTCGCTGGCACTGACACCATCACCCACTCTGTTACCATCACCACGATCCCCCACTAAAAACTACAGACCTGCTTTCTCATGCAAGGGCTCAGTTACCAGACAGGAAGGGGGGTTCCTTTTCCTTTCTTTCTTTTGCATTCCCGGCCATGCTATATTCTCAATCTAGTTAATAAGGCGAAGTCCACAGTCTGCCACAGAGACCCCACAGCTTCTCCTGGACCTCAACTGGACTAGGCCCTCAAGGCTTGGCTTCTCCAGATGCTGTGGCTGGTCCCGTTTGAGGCTGAGGCCCTGGCACTGTCACTGCCTGGTGAACCACAGCACGAGCACCATGGAATATCAGTCTGCCTGGCCATAATGGGTGAGCTGCGCAGTGTCCGGTCTTCTCCCTGTGCTTGTGACTTTGCAGAAGGTCTGCCGCTGGCCTCAGCCGACACATTCCCACTTCAGAGCAGCTGATGGTTGTCTGGTTACCCTGGTAATACGAAGCTAACACACCAGATAGTGCGGGTTTGGACTCCAAGTTTTCCTTCTCTCAGGCTATGTTCATTCATGGCACCTTCTTCTGTATTATCCAGTACCCCCCCCCCCCCCCCCCCCCCCCCCAAGCGCAAAGTTTGAGGGATCCCCAATCCACCAACCAGGGATGCGCCTTTCCGCTGTATAGCCCCAGAACAAGGGAAGGGGGATTCCGAATGGATTCTTCAGAGGGGAGGGGGGCGGGTTGGAAGGTAGGGGCAGGTGTGCTCTCTTCTCCCAAACTGTTGTAAAAGCATAGGGGTGGGGGTGGGGGCAGGGCATCAGGTACACTCTCCTAGAGGCACAGATTGGGGATGGCAGGAGCACTCCCCTCTCCCAAACTGTTGTAAAAGCATAGGGGGGGGGGAGGGTGGGGTACAGGTACAGGTACACTCTCCTAGAGGCACAGATTGGGGATGGGAGAGCACTAAACTGGGGTAAACTGTCCTCTCCCAAAGCTTTCATCTTCCATGAGGGAGAGTAAGGGGGGGGGGGGGGGGGGGGGGGGGGGGGGGGGGGGGGGGAGGGGGATGGTTGGAGGGAACCTCTTCCCCCCTGAATTTTAAGCAGATGGGTCAGAAGTAAGGATGGGAAGCGGGTGCTGGGGGTGTCCACTGTTGTGCTTTTCGGTATCACTTATATTTTAGGCTGACTTATTCTTATGTTTTTGGCAGCCAGGGGTGGAAAAGCTCCACAATCCCCCCCAGGAAGTGGGGATGGGTCAGACTGCCCATGGGGATCCATCACATGACGAAAAGTATCAGTATCCAGTAGAGTGGCACTGTAGTTGGAAAAGTGCTGCGAAGTCTTTTTGAGAATGAGCAAAAAGACCTACATGCAGCTCTTGATCTTCTACAGCCCACAGAATTCATAGCAATTATTTGCTAACTGATCATCTAATAGTAAATTTCTGACATTCTTCACACAAAAATTTATTTCTTGTTTTTTCTGATTTCAAAGTTGTTGTTTTTTTTCTATGACAACAAAATTGCATTTTCTTCATAATCATTTTACACAACTCACAGCAGATCAACAGGCTGTTTTTGCCAACAATTCTTGTTACAACCGGTTAAATCCTCCTTTCAAACACTTCTGATCTCAATCCTTTCCGTTGCATCAGCCATTCTGAGCTTCAACTGTTTAACTCGCGAGTGAACTTACACTAATCAATGCTAGTGACATACAAATCTACACCCATACTATCTGAAGACATTCACTGTCATCGTGTCTTGTCAACTGTTCAGACATGACATGACACTGATGTTATCTGTGAACTGCATACGGATGCACCTGTTGATGCTCACGATGAGAAGCCATTGTATCAATCAATGAGGTCGTCCCAGAAGGGGGCTGTGAGAGTTCAAATCTAGGCCTTTGCTTGTGATTGCTAATGGTCATAACAATGTGAATACACGTACTGATAGTAATCTAGGTCTTGCCTTCTACCTCACCCAGTTTCTGAATACCAATGCGCTCGCGGCCATGGCGTACGGTACAATAGAGACTAAATTTCCATCTCATGCAAACTGAAAATAAAATAGTAAATATGCAGTGTCTACTCACTCAGCAACTTCAACACACTCAGGAATCGATGGAGATGGTCCAATGCGTCTAAAAACCCACAAAGGCCGGTCTCTGCTATCCATATGCAGCGAAAAAAACGGCCTCGAACACATACCATTCACACTTGCTTTGATATAACGCGCGAAAGAATGGCGGCTGGTGCGAGCTTTCTGCCGCAGAAGCCAAGAGGAAGTAATGATTTCTGCCGACGACAGAACTCAGGGCACCACAGCCAGCGAGTCCGATACACAGACCTAGCACTGCTGATGCACTAGGGAGGCTGAAAGGGCGTCTGCGAAACCATGGCAACAATGTTTATCGATCGCTGAAACACGTTCACCCCTATCGTAGTCTGTGCAGCGTGTCGGACGAAACACGTCATCTCCGAGTAAAAGCAACGTGAGTAGGCTTTGTTTTTAGGCCACACGCCTGTAAATAAACCACTGGGAGTGAAGGGGAAAAAAAACAACTATAAAAGCAGCAATGAAAATAATCTCCGTCATGGTCTCCTGAAAATTCAGAAAGATGCCTATAAGCTTCTGAAAAGCTGTAATATCCCTAAGTACAACTTGAGATAAGATCAATTGAACTCGAGAGACTCATGCAAGCTCCATAAGCCGAAGACCGCCGTTTTTCCTGTTTTTCTAAAGAAAAAAACTGTTTAAACATGTGAAAGCAAATGGGCATCACAATTCTAGACTTTTCAAAGACCTTTGATCTTGTGTCCTACAAGCGTCTCCATTGAAAAGTGGACTCCTTTAGTGCGTCGATTGACTAGAGCATCAATGGATCAAGATTTTTTTTTTTTTTCAAAACTCAGCAAGCAGAGCAGAATGGAACATCGACTGACCACACAACTGTCACAGCTAGCGTTCTGTAGGGCAAAATACGAGATCAGGTATCCTTAGACATTTTCATTAAACACCTTTTTGATGGACTTCACCCTAGTGTACGACTTCTTCTTTTTTTTTTTTTTTTTTTTTTTTTCAATGACTGTATTGTTTATAGACAAATCATTATCACCTAGGCTTGCAATGTCGTGTAGAGTGACCATGGGGTTGGCCCTGCCACAACAGGAAAGAGTTGGGGAATAGCACATGATCCACAAAACCCATGATCCACAACACTATCAAGTGCTAACCTGAATGAGCTGATCCTCTTTGCACGATGGGAAAAGCAGTGGGCATGGCCTTCGGTATCCTATATGACAAAAATCTGAACTAAACTATGTAAAACAGTCCTTTTTAATTACCATCTCAAAAGCACACACATTAACAATAAAGTGACTCATTTCTCGTTGAAACTGGCACTAGGAGTGTCCGTGGGGCAAGCACCACACGCCTACCGCCATTTCATATCTGCCTCATGACCCCGGCACACCAGGAGAGTGCTTGTGCTTTGGTTTTGTTCTTTACTGTTCTGTAGTTTGTAGTCTTGAAGGATTACCTGTTCTATATTCATACAGGGTTTAAAAACTTCATAGTGGAAAAGTACATATGTACTTTTCCACTATGAAGTTTTTAAACCCTTATGAATCGTGTCTGATTGTAATTGTGAATTTAGTGGAAATAATCATCACCACCACCCTTGTCCCCCACTGGTGTTGAGGGAGTTCTCCCTTTTCTCCACGCCTAACACACAAACTAAACATGATGACTGTCACGAATGGAAAAGGCTACTATTACTATTAACCCCACATCACACAGTCTTCCACGTTATACCTCAAACTTCATCCACGCCTCTTTTGCTAAAGAGTGTACGTTCACGCATTTGTTCATCATCGTTCACAGCACAACAAAGGAAACCAGAACATGGTTACATCAACATTATTTGTCCCTCTCTGAGGCGAAATTAGATCAACAAACCACAAAATTCCTCCTATTCTCCTGTCTAAAATCATTAGTAATTAATACAACTGATGCCGATGAATAACATATTAACTCAACTTTCTTTTTAACCATACGGGAAATGAATCCCATGAAAAATGTAATCTGACATTTTCGAGAAGAAAAAAAGAGGAGAAGAAAGAAAAACGCCTGAATCTCATTCAGACTCTGGAAATGGAAAGAAAGAAAGAAAAAACTGACACCATCAGAGAAGACTGACTCAGACACAGCAGACATGTCACAGGATCTGCTAAATCTTATAGGACATGACTTAGACCAGGAAAAAGAGAATCAGAAGGAGAGGAAGATGATAACCATTTTTCTTATTTTCGGCTGATTTGGAGGCTTCAGAAGAAAGGGAACCACCAGTTTCTCTGAAAGCGTGGCTGCCGTTTTAAAGAACTATGGGGGAAAATGGAAGATTCCAGACTGAAGACCGCTCTGGCCAAGTACTGGATTCCAGAAAAATGCCTCAAGCTAGGAGTGTCATGCAAAAACCAGGAAGTCGCTTCCTTTGCAAAAACAAGACACATGGCAGTGCAACACACAGTGGACTATCTCATGTGCAGCCATTACTCTCTCGCATTGCAGCGACCTTCTTGTTCAGATCAGCAAAGACCTCACAAACCTGACCAAGACAAAGATACAAGAGCCCAGCTGACTGACTGCATCACCAAACTAGCACACGCACTTGCACGTACAGACCATGCAACGTTTGACTTTTCTCTCCAACGGAGGGAAACCCTCTGGCCCTATCTACCGCGAGACAGTGTTGAGCTCTGTGCACCGCACGTGACTATGACCAGAGAATGGCTTTATCCCCACTGCTTCTTAATTTCACCAGGCTCTGCAAAAGGCCAAGGACGCTCAGAAACTGAGCAGCTTGCCCCACTGACAGAGACCGTAAGAGGAAAACTTGGGGCCAAAGACACGGAGGTCAAAGGGAGCATCAATGGCAACAGCCATCTTTTTTTTTTTTCTGGGATGGGGCTGTCAGCAGAAAAACAGCCAATGAGAAAGCTTAGAAGAAAGGCAATGGGAAATGCCAGTAAATGACTCCCACCCCACCCCATCTTTCAAAAGGTTAGTCCAATGGCATTCAATTATGCCTAACACCCCCGAGACAATATCTGCACGAGATGCATTAAACGTTTGCAGCAGGATATATGAAAGACAAATTGCAGAACTGGGAAAAATAAACATCAGATAACAAGATATTTTTCAATCTGTCAGAGGGGTACAAATAACAAGATATTTTTCAGTCTGTCAGAAGGAACAAATAACATTTTATACATACCCAACAGAAAACAAGTGAAACTCGTCAGAGATATTTTGGTTCAAAAGAAAATGTAGTGATTGATTCAGAAATCCAGGACTTGGCTTAGGAAAAATGTCAGCCTACTGTTTTTATCTAAAACTGAGCCAGGACAGGGTGTCTCTCCAAGGAAAAATGAGACACTCCGCATTATTCTTAAGGTGGAAGATTTCAATGAACATGTTGGATATCAAAAGTTTAAAAGGGAAACATCTCACGATGCTTTAAACTTGGTAATAAAAGATCGCCTTTTTGCATCTATTGATCTGAGAGATGCGTACTGTTCAGTACCCATCACAGAGAAAACAATCACAGTTCGGTCAAGAGACAAGTTGGACTGTTGCCAAGAAGCGGCGATGGGGCTAGATCTAATCCCCAAGATATACAGAACTGACTATGCCCATTCTGGTTCATCTACGATTTAGGATATAGGCCTACTATTACGTCTTTCGCAGACGACAGCCTGATTGTAAGTGATGATGAATAAGAAAACATGAAAGGTGTCACTGATGCTTCGGAAACATTTGACAGTTTAGAATTTACTATGCATGGTGAGAAATTGTAGTAGTAATTTACATAGGAAATCACTAATTCAGGATTTGTAGGCTAATAATCAACCGAGAAATGTTTAGTGTTACACACACACACACACACACACACACACACACACACACACACACGCATATACGCACATACGCACGCACGTACGCACGTACACACACACACACACACACACACACACACACACACCAGTAGCTTCCTGTGAGGGCCTGATGGATCCTAGTCTCACTGGTGTCGCCCCCTTCATGATCGAATACATTACCAGACATTGGATTGGATTGCGGCAAAAAATACAGCCCAAAAGAGAGTACGTGTAACTAGAAAAGAGTTATTATGGCACTGTCTGCAGCTGACATAGCTGAACTTCAGTCACAAATATACATTAGCACAGAGGGCAGATCAGGGCCACAGCAATGCAGGCCACTCTGTTCACATGCAACCCAGGCGAAGTCTAAGAGATGCGTGTATGTAGATTAAGATAAGACAGAGTTGAAACTTCTACAGAAGGCTTACGGTATGACTCAGATTTAATTGGAATACACACACACACACACACACACACACACACACATCTGGAACGTAAAGTGTGTCATTCTCGAAACTCAGTCCGTGCCTTTCATATTGAAATTGACGTAAAGGTGTCATTCTCGAAACTCAGTCCGTGCCTTTCATATTGACATTGAATGGAATCTACATTCAGACCTACTGATGAAAGCACTAATATTACTATCTTTTTTTCCCCTGGAGAGGACTTGTTTGCCTCATGGGACAGTCATCAGTTTGACAAACATGGTTCTTTTCAACTTAACCCACGTGTGTAAGCTGTTGATGCTTTTAACACTGGTTGAACTTATCAAAAGCTTTTCTCCTTTCAGCCTCACCCAGAATGTTGCCAAAAAAAATCTAGGGGCAAAACAGGAGTAGCCCACTTATCTAGCTTCTGTAGAAAAAACAAACAAACAAACAAACAAACAAACAAAAAAAAACAGATACATCTTTTATCCAGTGCTGAAAAATAACAAATATAAAAAAAAGGTTAAATAAACACACCGTCTAGGTCTCTCCAGTCGAGATCGTTTCCCTTCCCAACCCAGCAATCTAAAGCAGAAACACCCCCTCCGGAGAAAACTAAAATTGCTAGCAGCCTATGTATTGTATCTGGTGACAGTAGGGAACATCTGGTCTTTCTGCGCAAGCAGTCAGTATGATCATGTACACGGAGAGGTGTTAGTTTTCACCCTTGCCTGGTAACAGTAAACATTTTTATCAACAATTGATTTGTTGGGGTAGAATGTTCTGCTTTGGGGGAAAGGTACTAATTATTATTATACTGATTTTTAAAAGTGGTAGAAGCAAGTTTTATGAGGTAGGCCTACCGTTTAGGTGTAATCGTGTTTAGAAAAGCAGCCGTCGGCATCGTATGAACATTTCCCGAGTTCTGGCGGCTTTGGGGGAAAAACAGCCGCCTGACCCGTTTTTTTCCGGCCTACGTTGTGTGCTCATTTTCCACGAGCACGTTTGACGTGTTTGATTTAAAGAAAAAAAAAAAAGGAAAATGACTGCGATGATGATTGAGGATCACCATTAAATCAATGTGAAATGGAGACCGGCTGGGGATCAAGGTGGTCAATGATAGGTTGGCGGGATTTTATGGATAATGATTGTTGACAGATGAAAAATGGCCAGAGATGGAGGGATGACGGATGATGAATATTGATCAATTATTGTTTGGATGGTACAGCTGAGTTTAGGAAACGGAAGATAAACGATTTAAGTCGAATTGACGAACATTGAGGAAGAATGATGCAAATGAGAAATGATAAATGATTATCGATATTGATCACTTAGCTGTATTATTAGCAATCGATGATATGATCGACAAAATATCAATGAATAATTATTTTGATGGCCGAAGATGCTGAGACTTAACTATTGGTGCGTGTTCCTATTGACACCCGAAATGTGATTATTGATCATTTATCATGCTGTCAAGTGTCAATAATCGATCCAGTGTAGACCGATGATAAGATATTGTAACGGGAGATAAAGGTTTACAAAAGTTCATAATCTGCAGACAGAATGGTTGATTTTCGATGATTCATTGTTTGCCTGCCTAACTTTTGTGTCAGTATGCGTGGGATTGGGAATTGTGTAAATGGTATGTCTATTTCGCTGTCCGCTTGAAACGAACATGTACACATGTTTCTTCAATAAAATGTCAGTGTCAGTGTCTTCTGGTATGGTGACAGGCCTACTCTTCTGCCATGGCACCTCCGGTGGGTATGTAAGATAAGCCTGAATGGTACGAAAAGCTGTGCCGGTCGGGGCTGGATTCCGGAACCACAGCGATAGCCGGATCGATTGGGTTGATCGATTGGAGATCTGGAAACGAGCAACTCTCTCTCTCTCTCTCTCTCTCTCTGTGTGTGTGTGTGTGTGTGTGTGTGTGTGTGTGTGTGTGTGTGTGTGTGAGAGAGAGAGAGAGAGAGAGAGAGAGGTATGGAAGGGATGGGAGTTGGAATGGGTATGTGTATGTGCTGCGTTCGCGCGCGCGCGCGCGCGCATGTGTGTGTGTGTGTGTGTGTGTGTGTGTGCGCGCGCGCGCGCGCACGTGTGTGTGTGTACGCAAACGCGAACGCGCGCACACACACAATCTCCTTTCAACCACCCAAACGCATTCCCATACCAACCACCCAATCATGCGTGCGCGTGCACACATCCACGCGCGCGCGCACACACGCACACGCACACACACACACACAGACACACACACACACACACACACACACACACACATATATATATATATATATATATATATATATATATATATATATATATACATACATATATATATATAGTCACTTATATATCTTTGATTATTTATCTATATTTATGTATCTCTATATAAACACACACACACACACACACACACCACACACACACACACACACACACACACAACACACACACACACACACACACATTATAAAGGTGTGTATGGACATCCAGCTCCAATATGTTCGGAAGAAAATGTATGCAACATTTCAACTCCAATATATAACGAACAAAACATTATATGCAAACCATCCAACTCCATCATCACATGTTAACAGGTTCTCGAGTAAAAAAAAAAAAGAACCCCTCTCAAAAATTTTTGTAATCTTTCAATGATGTAGAGGACATATTCCGTTTTTGAAAAGTTGTGTTGGGATTCTTACATGGACAGCTAGATGAATTTTAACTTCATCGTCAGATTTTGTTGAAATGTGCTTATACATACACTTTCATCAAAATTTACGCAATCCTTTCTACATCCTCTAGCATTGAAACTGGTCTTGATGCAAAGCAGAGAACATCTTTTGGATTCCTCATTTTGTGTAGTTGTGTATGATAGTTGTATATATATATTCTGAGTTACTAAACTGAATCGGGTTGAAAATTTAGCCACGATCTTTATGGAAACCTAGAAAGAAAAGTTGATACTGATTAATCTTTACTTACGGAATGTCAAAACTGTCAAGCTGCAACGATACAAGCCTAGATAGTGAAGGTTAGGCCTATTATGTGCAAGCCGGCATGAGATGCTTGTGTGCCACTGAAACGACCCGTTGATAGAGCGGCACGGAACGGAAGAGTAGACTATGAGAGCAGACATTAAAGACAAGTCAGTATCCAAGTGAGAGAGAAAGGACAATATCAGCAGGGCCTAACAATGACGCGCATCACGAGGAAATTTATAGAGCACTCTCCGCAAGTGTGGTCGAAGCGCATGACAGGCCAAGTTAACTGAATGTTGGGGGCCTACATGGAAGCTAGAAAAGACACCAAATGTAAGCCTTCTTACGCACCATTTCCCCGCTCTTCCCTCCCCCACCTACTCACACACACACACACACACACACACACACACACACGGGTGCGCACGCGTTCTTAGCGTCGCTCTGATCGCGTGCAACTTTTCCCTTCCTGTTTTTTTACATAGACGCACGCACGCGCGTACGCACGCCCACGAACGCACACACACACACACACACACACACACACACACACACACACACACACACACATCTCTCTCTGTCTCTGTCTGTCTGTCTGTCTGTCTGTCTGTCTGTCTCTCTCTCTCTCTCTCTCTCTCTCTCTCTCTCTCTCTCTCTCTCTCTCTCTCTCTCTCTCTCTCTCTCAGCATCACTATTCTCATGTAACATCGCCCTTCGTGTTGTTTGCATATCAAAGTAGATTCTCTCCTCTGTCAATAGCGGGATTTGCTGCGGGCAAGCATAGGTACCCCGATGTTGCCCTACAATCGTTTGTTTTAAGTATTGGTAGGTTGATTTGATATTTTAGGAACTGGCAGGGTGAGATGAGATTAATGTCTTCACAGCAAATACTTTTAGGGGACAACTTTGTTTGCTCCAACGAGCGGAGTCTCCTGCTGGCGGCCATGTCAGCTGGCAGGCCTGGTTGGACTCCATGTCTGCGGTGGCGAGGAGGTACCCCAGGGTTGTCGGTTTCCTCAGGCCTGGGTGAAGTTAAACATGAAATGAGGCAGTAAACAATAAACAAGTAGGGTAACTCTTGCTCCCATAAGAAAACCTAACTCAGAGTAACTTTTATTCAAGACTGGCATAGCCTTTTAAACTCGAATAAAGTCACACAATACACAGACGAACAATCTAATGGTGGGGTGAAGTTGTTCATTCGTTCAATCTTCTTGTTCTTCTTCTTCTTCTGCGTACGCAGGTTGATACTCCTGCGAACACCCCCTGTACAGAAAGGCAAGGATTAATCCCATCTACCCAACAAAGGGAATGGAGTTTTGTGTGTTTGACCGTTTTTTTCATCCCGCCATTAAGGCAGCCATACTCCAACTTCGGGGAAGGTGCATGCTATGTGTAACGTGTCATCCATACCAACGGCCAAACTGGCCTTCTCTTCCGAAAGTTGGTGATGGGATTTTACGTGTGTGCAAGATGTTGTGCGTGCGTTCACACACGGAACCTCAGTTTATAGTCTCATTCGAAGGACTGTATGGGAAATGGAGTCAGAACCAATGATAACTCCGGCCCGGCGGAGATTCGAACCCGCAACCCCAGCATGACCAAAATTACGAGTCCGGCGCTCTACAACTGAGCTATTCCGGCTTCCGTCAATTCGTCAATGCTCTTCTTCCTTCGTGGCAAGTTCTGTGCCGCGTGAGGCCGACACGGGAAACGTGTTGGACAGAAGTCGCCAAGCCGCTGCATGTAGATCGGTGTCCACTTTGTGCCCATGAGAAACGTCCCCCCCCCCCCCCCCCCCCCCCCCTCCGCCAAAAGGAGGGCTCTGCTGGTCGCACGCAGGCCACTGGTGAAGTCGCAGAATCGCAGCGCCTCGTCGCCAAACTGCTCCATAGCCTCGAGAGCCGTCCACCGGCGACACAGGCTGGTATCGTCGTCGCTACTGATGCGTGGAAGGTTGTCTGCCCCGTCCCACGCCTGTCTTTCACCTAGGCGCCTTCTGCTGGTAATAGCACCTCGCAACAGGTATGGTCGGACGACGACGACGACGACGACGTGTTTTAAGTAGAGCCTATCTCTCGTCGTCTTATTCCTCTTACTCCTACGGTCATTTTGGTCCAGTGGAGTGATACACTGACGCAAAGTGCTTGATGGGGAGAGATTGTCAAACCAGTTCGCGTAATTTGACCTTGACTGGGATTTTACACTTCCTGTGGGAAGACGACAAAGGCAAACTAGGCCTACTATGCCACAATATGAACAGAGACACTTTTGACACTTTGATATTTTATTGTCATTACCAAAGAGGTCTATGACAAGGGGGGGGGGGGGTAACAGAACAATAACATTTCCCTCTTCCTCTCCTGCAAACAGATAGCACACATTTACTCCCAGTGTGTATCAAATCAAAGGTTAACAAAGAACAAATAAATTCGTAACATTTCCTTATGTCCTCACGCACAGTAGTAATGCAGCGAGATTCAAAACAAAACAAAACGTAAGACTGACTCGACCATCCACTCAATCAATGATGACATTGTATCTTACTGATCTCTTCCACATGCGACGAATGATATCATTCATTCAAATATCTCTTATAATGCATTATCTTAAATTCACTATCATTCATCTGTCTCATTTCAATGCTTCCGCGATGAATTTCGCAACTGATTTAATTACAAGTTCATCATTTGATGATCACACGACAGCGACATTTTGACTTTTCGCTATTGTCTAACTGGAAAAAAATGAACAATTTGTCCGCACTTCATTATAAGCAGTCAATAATGTGTCTACATGCAGGACAAGGTGATTCTGTGGATGTTTCACATTCAAACCATCTTTTGTTCGCAATAAAACCTGAAAATATGAAGAGAGAGAGAGAGAGAGAGAGAGAGAGAGAGAGAGACAGACAGACAGACAGAGGGACAGAGAGAGGGACGGGGATGGTGGTGGTGTACGTCTCCTCGTTTGTTTTTGTGTGCTTGGTGTTGATATTTCCGTTTGAAAGCTGGGCGTCAATGAGCAACTGTCGTTTAAAGCCATGGGCGCGTAATGATCTCATCACAGAGCGACAATTACTCTACTTCTCCGTTGTTTGTATTCACTGCTTCCCGTCTCGGTTGAGATTTCCTTTTATACCTGTCAAACCAATGTTGTATGCATGTTCTGTTTCATGTACATTCAAGCTCAGAAAGGCTGTGCCTGTCTTGAGTAAATGTCAATTTGTGTTTGTTCATGTCTCCAGTTGTTACTATGTAGCCTACATATCTCAGGTATAAGGTATATGGGCAAGCTTGGAACTCCAGTTTTTTTTTTTTTTTTTTTTTTTTTTTTTTTTTTTTTTTGGGGGGGGGGGGGGGGGGAAGGGGATGTCTCCTTGCTTGTTCTGTGTTCTTTGGGTTGACATTTCTGCGAGGCAACTTGGTGTTTTATACAGTATTCGTATGGACTTATGGGCGTGTATTATTGCATTATCCTACCTGTCGGTTATTTTACTATTTACTGTTCCCTGCCTCATTTAAGATTTCATTTCATACCGGTCAGGTCAAGGTTACCTGTATTTCTTTGTGTTCATCTGTGTTCCATTTGACCATATTCAGGATCGTAAAATCTGTTCTAGTCTTGAACAAATGTTAGTTCGTGTTCGTTCACGTCGACACTTTGTTGCTGCTCTGTACGTGTCAGATAGAAGGTATATGGACAACCTTGGAACAATTCTGTGGGGAGGATGTCTCCTTGTTTGCTCTGAGTGCCTTATGTTGTTTCTGCTGGGTGATACGGTGTCATGTGCAACGATTGTTTCGAGTTATGGATGTGTAATCATTTTATTATGGGAGCGTGAGTTAGACTACTTGTTCGTTGTTTTTACTGTTTACTGCTCCCCGCCTCATTTAAGATTTCCTTTCATACCTGTGACATGACAATTGACAGACATCACAGTCCTCTCTCTTTCTCTCTCTCTCTCTCTCTCTCTCTCTCTCTCTCTCTCTCTCTCAAACTGCGATTAGTGTTAGCAGTAGATTGGGGCCCGGAATAGCTCAGTTGTGGTAGAGCGTCGGACTCGTAATCTTCGGTTGCGGGTTCGCACCTCCGCCGGGCCGTTTCGGCACAGGGAGATTTTTCCCTTGGAGTTAACACTGGTTTTGACTCCATTTCCCACACAGTCCTTTGAATGAGACTATAAACCGAGGTTCCGTGTGTGAACGTACGCACATCTTGCACACACATAAAATCCCATCACCACTTTCGGAAGAGAAGGTCAGCTTGGCCGTTGGTATGGATGACACGTCACACATAGCATGCACCTTCCCCGAAGTTGGAGTATGGCTGCCTTAATGGCGGGAAAAAAAAAAATGGTCATACACACAAAAGTGTCAGAATAATCAACATGATGATTGTGGACGCTAAAGAAAGAAGAAGAAGTAGTAGGCCATTTTTCAATGCCTATCTTCACGCCATCTGTCCCCTTCGCCTCTCACTCCCACCCCTTCGTCTGTCTGGCCTTCCAATCCAACCCTGCGTCAAGACGCACAAACGCTGACGACAGTGGGACAGGAAATTTTGACATGACTGTAGAGTGGGTCGCCAGCCCTGCTCTTCTCCCCTCGTCCCTCCCCTCCCCCTCACCTTTTTGCTTGTCTGATCGTGCTTCGGGGATGGGACAATTATTTCCTCTTGCTCCCTCACTTCTACCGAGGGAATCGCCCCCCCCCCCCCTCCCCCTCCTTTCCTCCCACACCCACTCCGGTTACGCAGGTATGATCTCTGTAAGTTGCCGCTTGATCTACATCTGCTCATGCATTATGTAAATTCCATGGACGGGCCAGATGTGTCCGTGCTGCACGTGCCTTGTAGGGGTGGGCTCCGTAGTTTTCTGTTCCTGAACAACACCAGGGTCTGAGAGAGTGTCAGCTCTGATGCCAACTACATTGTGTCACACCACAGGTGTTAGGCAGTGACTGTCTTCTTCCAGATCACACATATCCCCTCTTGAATAACTAATCCTCCTCACCACCCCCACCTTTTTCCCATAGGTTCAACATAGTTTTTGCTTGGGTTCCCGGTCATGTGGGCATTCGAGGTAACGAGGTGGTTGATCAGCTTACCAAGAATGCTTCAAAAAAAAAAAAAAAAAAAAAAAAAAAAAAAGAGTTGAGCAGATTATCACCCAAACCGATCTGAAACCTGAAGGTCACGCTTATGGCAAAGACCTCTTGTAAGAGAACCAGAGCTCGGATAGTGTGTCACCGTTGATTGTAGACAAGAAACAGTGTTGTGCCGTTTGCACACAGGCCACTCCTTTAACACCCATGCGTTTCCTATAAAAAAAAGCAAAGAAGCTCCCGATGGTGCATTCTATATGATGTACAGCTCAATGTGTAATATGTTCATAGAGAGTTGGGCCTTGCATGACTTCTGACATATAACTGTCTATGGCAGACTCCAAAAAGCAACCTTATTCGGAGGTGTCCCATCCGATGTGATTTTTTAGTTCCTCATTGAGGTTAAGATTTTTCATCTGATCTAAGGTTTTAGACTTCAGACATACACCTGTCTATGGCAGACTCCCAAAACAACCTTGTTCGGAGGTGTCCCCATCCGATGTGATTTTTGAGTTCCTCATAGAGGTTAAGATTTTTCATCTGATCTAAGGTTTTAGACTTCAGACATATAACTGTCTATGGCAGACTCCAAAAACAACTTTGTTCGGAGGTGTCCCATCCGATGTGACTGTTGAGTTCCTCATAGAGGTTAAGATTTTTCATCTGATCTAAGGTTTTAGACTTCAGACATATAACTGTCTATGGCAGACTCCAAAAAACAACCTTGTTCGTGTCCCATCCGATGTGATTGTTGAGTTCCTCATAGAGGTTAAGATTTTTCATCTGATCTAAGATTTTAGACTTCAGACATATAACTGTCTATGGCAGACTCCAAAAACAACCTTGTTCGTGTCCCATCCGATGTGATTGTTGAGTTCCTCAAAGAGGTTAAGATTTTTCGTCTGATCTAAGGTTTTACGGAAGAAAGACAAAAGAGCAATTTCAGTATGCTTTTAGAAAATTTGTGATAATTTACGAGCGTGTGTGTGTGTATGTGCACGCACATGCTAGTGTGAGTGTGCGTGCGTGTTTGTGTATGTGTGTCGTGTGCGTTTATTGAAGTCTATGTACAGAGTGATTATGACGAAGTGACAGCCCTGATATGGCCCTTTGTGGTCGACTGGATTATAAACAACATGAAGTGAATTATCAGACTAACATATGAACAGAACAGAACCCCGAGTCAGACTACCTTTGACAAAAGAAAAAAACCACGCTCCTGTTCCCGGACGTGCCCCAAACTACATATTGCGCGCGCTAGTGTGGACTGCACAGGCCGAAAGTTTGTGTAGACCATTCGATGACACGAAGCGGTCGGAATCTTACTTTCTCCTCTTCCTCTATAAACGCCTCTCTCTCTCTTCTCGCCTCCCCTCCCCCCCCGCCTCCTCTCCTCCTCTCCGCTCTCCTCTCTCTCTCCCTCATCTCTCTCTCTCTCTCCCCCCCCCGTCCTGCCTACCCCCCCGCCCCCCCCCCCCGAATGCGCGAGGTTGATTTCTGTCTGTCTGTTCGCCTGTACTTCTGTCTCCTTCTCTCTCTCCTTCCCCCCACCCACACCCTACTCCCTCTCCGCCCTCTCCTCTCCTCCATCCCTCCTCCCACTCCCGGACCCCCCCCCCCCTCACCCCCCCCCCGCCCCCCCGGCCTCCTCTCACTCGTCTCCTCCCTCCTTCCTCTCCCCTCCGCCCGTCTCTCTTCTCTCCCCTCTCTCTCTCATCTCCTCATCCCCCCGCCCTCTCTCTCTCCCTCTCCTCCCTCCTCCCCCCCCCACTCTCCCCTATCTTCTGCACTCCTCTCCAAACACTCTCTCATGCTACTCTGCTCTCCCTTCTCCCCCTCCTCATCCCTACTACTCTCTCCTACTCAACTCTCTCCTCTCCTCTCTCCCTTCTGCCTCTCAACCTCATCCAAACCCCATCTTCATCCTCGCACTCATGTCATCCCCCCCTCTTCCTCCACCCCCCCCCCATGTTTAGCTTCTCGACCTCTCTCTCCCCTCCCTCACTCTCTCCTCGGCTGTCCACCCCTCTTTCTTCCCAACCATTCTTCCCTCCTCCTCGACCTCCTCCCTCTCCCGCACCCCCCTCTTCTTCCCCAAACACATCACATTCTAACCACTCCTCCCCACTCCCTCTTCTCCTCCCACCAACCTCTTCCCCGACCCACTCTCTCCTCTCCTCTCTCTCTCTTCTCCCCCCACCCCCCCCCTCTCTCTCTCTCTCTCTCCTCTCCAAACGATCTCTCCACAGTTCACAGAAATGGATACCACTGCTCTGTTCCTGGGCGACGAGTGACCTAATAATATTGCGCGCTCTAGTGTGACTGACAGGCTCGAAAGTCTGTGTAGACTTCGTCACGAGGAGCGGTCGAATCGATACTTCTCCCTCTCTCTCGAATAAACGCCTCTTCTCTCTCTCTCTCTCTCTCTCTCTCTTCTCTCTCTCTCCTCTCTCTCTCTCTCTCTCAGAGGGATACAGTACAATGTTTAGCTTTGAATAGCGCGAGGGTTGATTTCTGTTCTGTCTGGGTCTGTCTGTCTGTGCTGTCTCTCTCTCTCTCTCTAACACTCTCTATCTCTTCTCTCTCTCTCTCTCTCTCTCTCTCTCTCTATCCCTCCCCCCCCCCCCCCCCCCCCCTCTCTCTCTCTCTCAGTAAGATGGAGTGCCACCAGTTTGGGAATAGTGCGAGGGTTGATATCTCTCTGATTGTCTGTCTGTCTGTCAGTCTGACTGTTTGTCTCTGTCTGTCTGTCTGTCTGTCTGTCTGTCTGTCTCTATCTCTCTCTCTCTCTCTCTATCTCTCTCTATCTCTCTCTCTCTCTCTCCCACCCCCCCCCCCCCCCCCTCTCCCCCCCCCTCTCTCTCTCAGTAAGATGGAGTGCCACCAGTTTGGGAATAGTGCGAGGGTTGATATCTCTCTGATTGTCTGTCTGTCTGTCAGTCTGACTGTTTGTCTCTGTCTGTCTGTCTGTCTGTCTGTCTGTCTCTCTCTCTCTAACTCTCTCTCTCTCGCTCTCTCTTCTCCCCCCCACCCCCCTCTCTCTCTCTCAGTAAGATGGAGTGCCACCAGGTTGGGAATAGTGCGAGGGTTGATATCTCTCTGATTGTCTGTCTGTCTGTCAGTCTGACTGTTTGTCTTGTGTCTGTCTGTCTGTCTGTCTGTCTGTCTGCTGTCTGTCTCTCCTCTCTCTCTCTCTCTCTCTCTCTCTCTCTCTCTCTCTCTCTCTCTCTTCTTTTATAAGCGACGTGGAGTAGGAGACGGAGTTAGAAAAGGGGAACATGTCGCTGAGGGATGGGCCGAAAGTGCGACACATGTCTTCAAGGACTAAAAACACCTCATGTACTACCACTCGGTGGGATCGATCTTATCAAACATATGTTACCTGCATCTATCAGAGGACCTAAAGCTGTAGATTGCTAACTCCCATGTCCAGTCTCAAAATGCATCGCCCAGTATTCTTTCATGCATATACTTGACAAGATGGTCGTCCAAACATAGGTCTGTGGTCTACCTACAAAGGGGAAAACACACACACACACACACACCACACACACACACACACACACACACACACAACACACACACACACACACACACACACACGTACACACACACACACACACAACACACACACACACACACACACCACAAGCACACGCACACACACACACACACACGTACACACACCACACACCCACACACACACACACACACACACACACACACACACGCACACGCACACACACGTACACACACACACACACACACACACACACGCACGCACACACACACACACACACACGCTATCTGTCTATCCACATACTTACCTATCTATCTGTCTATCCATCTATCTATAATTCTATCTATCTATCACACACTGTCTATGAATCAATCTATCTATCCATCTATTTAGGCTCCCTCTCTCTTTCTCTGTGTGTGTGTGTGTGTGTGTGTGTGTGTGTGTGTGTGTGTGTGTGTGTGTGTGTGTGTGTGTGTGTGTGTGTGTAAGAGGGAGAGAGGGAGAGACAGACAGACAGAGACAGAGATGTCTTTGTTGCTCCTTCTACTGATCCACCGTTTCCTCCAAACTGGGCAGAATGACTCATTAGCAACACTGGGCACATCATGAGCAAATCGCTTTGGTACTGAGCGAATCCTTTTGTGCCAGGAAGTAGCATAAATCGCATTTTTTAATGCGACCGTGAGGCGAAACGAAAGGAGGACTGGGTTCCAAGATTCTGACTCGTTTCACCGTTGACGTTCACACCCCTGGTGTTCATATACATCTTAAAAACAAACAAACAAACAAAAAACGAAAAACAAAACAAAACTAAAACACTGTTTCTTGTGAGAGCTCACCCCGCCTCCCATAACAGTTTTATTCAAAACAACAACACACACACACACACACAGTGATACACATACAAGGAAATGCTTTGAGCGTGAAAAATTAACACGAGTACTACCGCTACTTGTGTTCATACTTTAATCCAACAACTACGACTGCTACTGCTCTAGCGGCTGCGCTGTTGCTACTACTGCCACTACTGTTACTACTACTACTACTGCTACTGCTGCTGCTGCTGCTGCTGCTGCTGTTGCTGCTGCTGCTGTTGTTGCTGCTGCTAGCACCACTACTACTGCTACCACTAGCGCCACCACTACTGCCACTTGGCAAAGTGTGTTTTGTCTTCCTCTTCGTTGCGTGTGTGTTTGTGTGTCCTGTGTTTGCTGGTCCATATACCAGTCCCCAGCTTTCGTCTGATCTCCAAATTCAGCATGATGACTTAAGGCGAAGCACTTTCATGCTAAATTATCGCATTGGTCGCATCTTTTATCAATGCGACAAACTGATGCAGCTGTGTAGCAATGTCGGGAGGGGGGCTGGATTGGGGAGGGAACGGGAGGACAGAGAGGGGAGGGAGTGGAGCGGTATATAGGAGGGGGAACGGGGGAGAGATAGGTGAATAGCTCAGGGTAGAGCGCCGGACGGACTCGTAATCTTGGTGATCCTTGGGTTGCGGGTTCGATTCTCCGCCGGGCCGTTTCGGTACAGGGGGATTTTTCCGTCGGAGTTAACATTGGTTCTGACTCCATTTCCCATCCAGTCTTTCGAATGAGACTATAAACCGAGGTCTCGTATGTGAACGCACGCATAACATGTTGCATACACGTAAAATACCATCACCAACTTTCGGAAGAGAAGGCCAGTTTGGCCGTTGGTATGGATGACACGTTACACATAGCATGCACCCTGCTTGAGAAATGGAAAAGAAAGAATGAAGGAAGTAAGGAAACTGAGGGAACGATATTGACTGGATGACACGATGTGTGTAAACGAGTATGGATTGTAAAGCGCTTAGAGCTTGATCTTTAGCGGAGGATAGCCGCTCTGTAAGTATCCATAATAATAACAATAGAGGGGGAGAGGAAAGGGGAATGAGAGAGAGAGGTGGGATGGGGGGGGGGGGGGGGGGGAGGACAGGCGAAGAAGGGGGAGGAAGAGGGAAGGGGATAGTGAAGGAGGGAGGGGAGAGAGAGAGGGGAAAGTCACACGGTGGAGTGGGGGGGGGGGGGGGGGAGGAGGGGGTGAAGGAAAGAGGGGGACGGGGACGGGGAACAGAGGAGAGGATGGAAAGGGAGGAGGGGAAACAGAGGGGGGGGGGGGTGAGGGGGGGGAGGGGGGGGGGGGGAGATGGAAGGGGATACGTGGAAGGGGGGGAGAGTAGGAAGAGTGGAGAAGGGAGGAGAGAGAAGTGGGACTCCGTCTGTCTGTCAGTCTGTCTGTCTGTCTGTCTCTCTCTCTCTCTCTCTGTCTCTACACACACACACACACACACACACACACACACACACACACACACACACACACACACACACACACACACCGTGTTCTTCTTCAGTTCTCCGGCAAGAACTCTGTATTCATCACAACTGATTTGTGCCTGGCTTAAGGCTATGTGTGTGTGTGACATAGGTTAGAACACCAAGGCTACATGTGTGTGTGTGTGTGCTCTGCATAGGTGTGCGGGGATTGTCCTCAGCTGTAACAAACTCCTCCATACACATTAAAAAATCAGTCTCCAAAATCCCTCGAAGTCGTGCAATAGTGTGGCTGCCCATGTGCAGGGTAATCAAAAACGGCCACACACGTAATGTTCTCATCCCTAGCTGATGCATTTGTACCTTAGCGTTCGAGTGCTTCGGCTGTTAAGGATGATCCTTGGGAGTCTTTTAGCCAGGATGCGACAACAACAACCATACAACAACAACATCACAACTGATGACGATTTTTGGCGAATATGACCTCGTATTTAATAAACCCACCATCTGTCTTCATTCAGTCTTAAAAGGACTAATATTCATCACAATATCCCGCCGTTTTCGGGGCTGTCGACCAGTTGATGAAAGCATAGTCACAGATGGCTAATTTAAAATGAGGTGAGAAGACATAGAGCAGTGGACAGACGTGCATTTAGCCAGTGCCAGAGGACCACAAAATGATTAAGTTAGAGTAACAGATGCAAAAAAACAAACAAAAAAAACAAAACAAAAAAAAAAATCTGGAGTGATCAGTCGTACATCCACAGCGCCTTCTCAGGCACACAAGACAGATGAGACACTGAAGATGATCAAGACTCAATGCAACAAACGAACCCCGGGGTTTGCCGAAAAAACAAGATGTGACTGAAATTCTAAACGTACAGATAGGAGCAGTGATGTTGTGCCCATGAAATGATAAAAAAAAAATATATATTCATAGTAAAAAAAAGTTTATTAAAAAAAAAAAACTACTTTAGTGGTAGTGAATCCTTTGGAGAGTGGAGCATGACGTTTCAAGCCACAGGCCCGTCGACAAAGTGAAAAACAAGAGGACAACATCAGACAACTGAAAGATTTTGTGATAATCATATGGTTTGCCTTTGGGGAGTGTGAGAAGAAGAAGTCTTAAGAGGAAGAAGAAGAAGAATATCCAGCCGTTTCGAAGGGCTGTCGAACAACAACAACAAAGAACAACACACAAAAATAAGAACAAACCACGAAGCAGGAGAAGGAGAGAGGACAGGATGCATTAAGCGCCAACCGGAAACCACAAAAAATGAAGGAAAATGAGTGAACGTGCAAAACATTCCAAAAGCGTAAAAAGAAAAAAACAAATCTGGAAGTGGCACAGCCGTACATCCACAGCGCCTTCTCAGGCACACAACAGATGAGACACTGAAGATGATGAGACTCCATGCAACAAACGAACACCCTGTGGGGTGCCGAAAAAAAAAGATGTGACTGAAATTCTAAACGTACAGATAGGAGCAGTGATGTTGTGCATGACATGAAAAAAAAAAAAGATATTCATAGAAAAAAAAAAGTTTATTTAAAAAAAAAACAAACTTTTAGTGGTATGGAGAGTGGAGAGACTGACGTTTCAAGCGTCAAAGTGAAAAGAAGAGGAAAGTGTAGACAGGAAAGCCCATGTGATAATCATATAGCCTTTGGGTTAGGAGAAGAAGAAGAAGAAGAAGAAGAAGAGAAGAACGAAGAAGAAGAAGAAGAAGAAGAAGAAGAAGAAGATGCAAGAGGCAGGAGAAGGAGAAGAATACGTAAAGACTGGTCTAGCCGTGAAGACTGTCAACAAGACCAGCTATAGCAACAGGGACTGTTGATGACTCCAGCTCACAATGTTCATCGTCACGGGTGTGTGTGAAGTGAATGACAATTTTTTTCTAATTATAAACAATGACGACAGAACCATCCCTTTCCTTTCTTCTTCCCCTCCCCCAACTCCCCCTCCCCAACCCCAACCCCCCGCACGCGTCCGGTCAGTCCCCAAATTGACCGAAAGCAACCTTTCGCTTTTGATTTATAAATAATGCCGAACGGGTGAAATGAATAAAGGGCATGATTTATGCGGTCTGGAAGTTTCACAGAAAGCAGCCTGTAACAGCTAAACGTCAATGGTTCTGCGGGTTGTTCTATTGTGTCATGAGGCAGCGGACG
>JADBJO010001914.1:142500-150000 GCA_016801955.1 Conus betulinus | reverse complement strand
TTTGTAAATGAATATGTGTTAATAACAATGATGATGAGAAGAGAAGAAGAAGAAGAAGAAGAAGAAGAAGAAGAAGAGAAGAAGAAAGAGAAGAAGAAGAAGAAGAAGAAAACCTAGGCCTACAAGTCGTCAGTGTTATTTTTCGCTCTCACGTAACTGGATATTGGGTGATTCCCATTATTTGCGCCCAGTGTCAGTGAGTCCTAGTTAGCGTGTTAGGCCTAGCATTTTCTGGGTGTAGATCATTGCTGCGTTCGAGCTTACAGTCACTGAGCCATCCTGGTACCGGTACTTAATGACATTAACAGCATTATTCAGGTTCTGCCTTGTTTTCCTACCATTCTCACATAAAATCTGTCAATGCTGAATTCTCTCAATTTTCCCAGGTCACGTTGACTACAAAGCTTACTGGATGTGTTCTGAGAGTACGTGTTGCCCAAATTTCCTGACCAATACTGCAGGTGTCGGTACCTCTCGGGCCTGGTTGACGCCGGGATATATTATGAAAGTAAGTGAAGAGTTCAGCCCAGTTATACAGTCTCAGACCAGAATGGACATCCATAGCACCATCTTCATCATCCTCTCCCTCATCGATTAGCATTTAGGACGGAAGATGAGGCGGGACAAAGATCAATTCAGCAAGTTGTATTAACGAGTGTTCCACCCAACATGAAACATTATGAAGTTATTGTTACAAAATTTTCATTTAACTGCCCGCAGTTATGTATTTTCATCGAATATTAAGACTTTCTGTTAATAAAAGCGTTGACGGTTCCAAATACCCATTTCGCTTTTTTTGAAAGTAACTCTTTATGTCAGATTTTAAAAAATCATTTATTTATTTACTTTTTGTCCACTCATGAGCTCATTTACGGTGAGGGGCTGTCTGCATTCATTTTCTGATTGGACAGCGTTAACACTGTGGTGATATGATGAGACGATCGTCAGATCTTCGGGAAGAAAGGGGGGAGTAACATCACGGTCCGATAATCGTCCTCATTTATACAGTTATTTCCCGTGAAGTTCGGGAAGAATGGCATTGACGAGAAAACGATGTCATCTTTTATGACTTGAAGAAAAATGTTTCGTCTGATTTTTTTCTCTTCTTTTTTACTTTTTACTTCCAGTGCCTGTTTTTTTTTTCATTCTAATGAAAAGAAAAAGAGTGTAATGGTAAGAAGAGGAGAGAGAGAGAGAGAGAGAGAGAGAGAGAGAGAGAGAGAGAGGAGAGAGAGAAGGGGGGGGGGGGGGGGGGGGGGGGGGGGGGGGTATACATGTGTGCCTATGTAAGAGATGGTGTGTGTGTGTGGGTGTGTGTGTGTGTGTGTGTGTGTGTGTGACTTACACGCGTGCACGCTCATATCTCATTTGTCATTTATCATACAGGCAGTTTCTGACCTTTTTATGACGGAAGTGTCGTTCACCATTGGTGTGCGGAATGCTGGACAAGCGTCAAGGGAGCATGAATCAAAGATTTCCAGTTAAAAAAAAAAAATAAATAAAATAAAGAAAAAAATAAAGAGAAAAGGAAAAAAAAATAGGAAAAAGAATAAAAGGAAAACAACAACAACAACAAAGAAAAAAAAAAGAATAAAAGAAAGTATCGGTAATTCAGTTTCAGGGGGTCAGTCGATGATACAAGCTCTCCAGTTCAACACAGGCTGTAGCTGATCCTGCCGTGTCTTAGGCTGCTCCTGTGATGAAACCCTACACTAACTGAGGCTGGTACTGCAGTAATGTAGCATACTCCTGCTATGGCGCAGACTGGTCCGGTACCGACGGATATTGGTCATGTTTGGTGTAAGTTTATTGTCTACGATGTAAGGGCTGTTCTGTAGTGCGCGACACATCATAACTGTTTTGGGGCTAATTCTAGAATAATTCTTAGTGAGTCCACCACAAACAAAGACAAACAAATAACTAGACAAAAACAACACGTTTCAACCTCTTAGGTCTTCTTCGGGCAAGATAAACAACATTTAGAACAATGAAAAACGAAGAGTGAGCAATCACTTATCTTTTCATTGTTTTCATTGTCCTGGGTGTCGTTTATCTTGCCTGAAGAAGACCAAAAAGGTCGAAAACGTGTCGTGTTTTGTCTTGCAGTTTGCTTGTCCTTGTCTTTGGCGGACACACTAAGAATTCTTCTTAAAAGTTTGTGCAGTTTCTGCTTACAGTCACCTTACTTTGCAACTATCTGCTTTGATGCTGCCTGGCTCGCAATGTAGAAGCATTTATTGGTCATGTCTTGGATCAGGCTGCATTAGCAAAGACAGGTCCTGCATTCGTACACTTTGATCTTGCTGCAGGGCTGGTTGTTCATGTATCAGCATGGATTAATCTTTGCTTTAAAAGAGACTCATGATATTATCTGGCAAAGTTTCTTTGTTGTATCACTTGTTCAGCAAGCATTTTTAAGGCAACGGAGGATGCCCTTGTTAGCAGTGCAATGACGAGTTCGTATGGAGTTTTCTCTGTAGTTTCTGATATTGAAGTGATCATGAAAACTTTCATTTTGTGAACAGTCCAATTATGAGCTCGTGTCAAGTTTTCTCAATAGTTTCTGATGTTGAACAGATCATGGAACTTTTTCCATTATTATTGATTTTTGTCGTTGAAATGCTGTAAATTCACAAGCAAACTGCTGTTTCAGAAAAAAAAAAAGATGGTCATCACTTTCTCTCAAGCAGAACAAACGTTATCGATAACGACGACAAGTGATTATAATTCAGTGCTATATCACGGGCGATAACAACGTAGTGAATAAGACCTCTCTCTCTCTCACACACACACACACACACACACACACACACACATGCACGTACCCACGCCCGCTCTCTCATCAGTTCTTGTTCATTAAAAACATGTTCGGGGTGTTTAAAATCTTCTGGACGACTAGCAACTGACAGCCCTGATGGGGCCATAAGCAGTCGTCCGGGGTTGTCAGCAACATGAACTGAACTGACGGGCAACTGTCCGAACAAACAGAAAAATAGTGAATAAGATTTCTTTCACACACACACACACACACACACACACACACACACACACACACACACACACACACACACACACACACACACACACACACACAGAGAGAATTGCTGCCCTTGCCTTGGGTGGAGCTGACTTTGCTTTCATTCTGTTTGTCGAAGTGTTAGACAGTTTTAAAAGCTTTCTTAGTGTCGTTCTTGACTGTGTATTTCTCATTATCTTTATACTGTTTCTTGATGCAGCTTATGTTTGCATTCATCGTTTTTGACGGATCCTCTTGTTCACACCGCTGTATTTCTCCTACTCAGTCCTCCTGTGCCGTGCTACACATCTCTAAGATATTGCCTATCATCCATGACTTGCATTTCAGTCAGCTCTGTCGCTGTTTCAGTCATCACGAGGTTGAATCGTTTGTGAGGGATTCAGTGTCTTCGTCAAGCAATATCAGCAGGGCAAAAGTTTTACGCTATAGCCGCGTGGAATCGTTCAGCGATGTCAGGATCATTCAGTTTGTCAAAACTGAATTTGAGACGGCTTTTTTTTTCTCATTCTGTTGTCGCTCATCAACCGTACTTTGAAGTCCATCATGATAAGGCCGCAGTTACTGCCAAGGTGAGCTCCTTTAAGTGTTCCTGTTCTTGGCCTATAGACCTACTGATTCCAGAGCTGTTTCGGTTCCGTTCTCAAGATTATAGTCTATCTGCCTGTGGTACTGGCCGTTTGGGAAAGGTTTGGTCCGTCATAGAGATGCTGTATGTAAACCAAGAGGCTTCTCGAAAACGAAAGTCATTAACAAGAGCCGATTCCCATAGCCGTAGGCGTAATCCCCTATCACTGGTGTCTCATAACATATGGCACCGTGGACATTCCTCCAGTCTTCTTCAACATCTGTGACCAAATCTTAGCATCCCAGTCCTGAACAACGATGAGGATGTCTTGCTTCTTCACCTTATGATAACCATTTGAAGTTGAATCTAGAGTTCTTCAGTCAGTCTGCTCAACACCGTTGTCTGGTGTGTGGGAACATATATTTGCACCACGGTGATGTTGAAGGGTTCAGATCGCAGGCGAGGGTCAAGGGTCTTGCAAGAAGAAAAACAGGGCAGCATCCAGAACAGGGTTTCTGATGTTTCTGATTGACTGAAAAAACCCAGGTCCATGTACATGTTTGTCTTCTTCTCCTCTTTAGAACAGGGTATGACCTTCTTCTGTTTGTTCTTCTCTGTTGTTCTGCCTTCTTACTTAGCAGAAGCCGCCTTGGCTTAAGGCTTGTGTCAGGCCAACTGACATAGGCTAGAACACCAAGGCTACGACAAAATGTTGTTATGCTCTGCATAGTTATGCGGGGATTGTCTTCAGTTGCGACAAGTTCCTAGCATAACATTATCAGTCTCCAAAATCCTCCGAAGTCGGAGTGTGGCTGTCATGGCGGGGGGGTAATCAAAAACGGTCACACACGTAATGTTCGCATCCCCAGCTGATGCACTTGTACCATAGTGTTCAAGTACTTCGGCTGTTCGGATGATCCCTGGTGTCTTTTAGCCAGGGTACGACGACGACGACGACGACGACGACAAACAACAACAACAACAACAACAATTAGAAGTCGAAAAACAGGCCTGAAGCAACTGTGCACCTTACGGCTCAATTCTTCAAGTTTTCCAGCCTGCCTGCCTGCGTGTGTGCGGGGGTGGGTGTGGGGTGTGGGTGTGTGTGCGGGGGGGGGGGGGTTCCCCAAATGGCGAATATGGTGATGTTCCTTTCACAGATGGTGTGCGGTATTCCACCAGAGGCACATTTTTTTTTTTCTTAATTCAGCCTCCCTGGTGGATGTTGACAAATGGCGCGGACATTGTTAACACGGTTTGTCTGTCATTGCGGCATGCCTTCGAAAAATAAAACCTGGCGAAGCACTTCCGTCTCAAGGCTGAAATCTATCGTTGGGTTAACTCCCTTCATGCAGCAGGTAGTTCTGAGTCACTGGGTTACCAGTGATAGGAAAAACACTGAACTCCATTGCTGTAGAGACTGTATGTCCTGTATTACTTTCCCATTGTTTGTTTCCTTTTTTTTTTTTTCTGTCCACCCTAAGCTGCATGACGTATGAGCGTCAAGGTATTGCCAAACCGCAGCGGGTTTCACCAAATTCCAGTACTTTCACGCATTGAGGCACTCCTCTACACAGTCGGGAGTCGAGGAGAGGGGGGGGGGGGAGAGAGAGAGAGAGAGAGAGAGAGAGAGAGAGAGAGAGAGAGAGAGAGAGAGAGAAGAAGGGGGAGAGATCAGAAGTTAGAAATTTTTAATTGGTGCATACGCTGTGTATACAAAAGAAGTCGAGAACTGCACGAGAGAACTATGTATGTGGAAGGCTAGAAGAGACACTGAGTTATAAAAACACTTGCAATGCTGGCACGGTTTCGCGTGCTCAATGTGGGACCTCCATACACAGAGGAGCACAGAGTCTATAAGGAGAAGATTAGCTACGTTTGTCCTGAACCGGTACCATAGAATCTCCAGTGAGACCGACCGTGTGCTGTCAGGCTTAGATGAAGCTCCCCACAGCAGAAAAAAAAAGCAGGTTGCTAGACTCACAATACCATCCATGATCAACAATAGTATGGCGTCTGTCTCTTCCTGCCTGACGATCTCTCTCTCTCTCTCTCTCTCTCTCTCTCTCTCTCTCTCTCTCTCTCTCTCTCTCTCTCTCTCTCTCTGGTGTCTGTCTCTCTCCTGCCTGACGATCTGTCGCTCTCTGAGTCTTTCTCTTTCTCACCTTCACTATGTCTGTCTCTAACTCACATATGCTCTCTTCCTCCCCCTTATGGTTTGTCTCTGTCTGTCCCTCTCTTCTCTATTATCATATTCTCTGTTTCCTCCATTTCATTTTTCCCCAGTCATTCAAATGTCGTAGTTCATTTTTCCCCCTATGTACATATTCATGACAGCAGGATTGAGAGAGGGGTTGAGAAGGGTGAATGGAGGGGGCGGGGATGGGGGGGGGGGGGGAGGTTGGAGGAGTTTGGAGGAGGGGGGAGGGTGAAAAGAGAGAGAGTGATGTGTGGTTTTGGCGCGCGGTGCACACACACACGTTGGGAGTGTGTGTGTGTGTGTGTGTGTGTGTGTGTGTGTGTGTGTGTGTGTGTGTGTGTGTGGGGCGCGCGCGCGTGTGTGTGCGCGTGTGTGTTGGGGGGTGTAAAATGTTTGTGTATGGATTTGTATGAGTATAAATGTCTAATTTTGTACATGTACATAAACCACATTCGAAAAGGTGTCTATGATTTTGTTTTAGAGGCCTGTTTTACCCACAGATTGATTTCTTAATGTTGAATTGTTTGTATTTGTGTTTAACGTGCCTGCAAAAGCATTTTCCTTGTGTACATGGGGATATAATTTAAAGTCTGAAGTCTGAATGTAGTTACTTACTTAGTGTAAAGGGTACGATTCTGCCCAGCCTTTGACCCAGAGAGTTGTAGTGGTTAACCCCCTAAACGCGGGAGAGAATCGCAGTGAGGGGCAACCTAGCTGGTAGGCTGGAATACCAGTTAGAGGCTGGTCAGTCAGCAGACAATTTGCCAACGGCTGGTCTGGGCAGACTGGTTATGGAGAGACAGCCATTAGACTTCAGCCACATCGTAATTGGTGTCGCCTTTGCTGAGGGGCTCTTGAGAGCCTCCCTTTGACCATGGCTGGTCTGGATGGTTTGGTCCGGGAGACTGAGAATAAGCTGAGGTAGACTTGAGATTTTAGGTAAACATCTTTTAGGTGGGATGCTGGACTTTGCCCTAGGTACAAAGTCTGAAGGGTCTGTTCCTATGCACTTCTACAGATCCAGCCACTTACATGGCGGTCGGCCCCAGTTGGTTGTCGGACCCTAGGGGATAGAATGTTCGTTGAAGAGCAGCCCACAAAGGCCAGATCTTAGGCACTTTAGACGCTGTAGTCGTTCTATTGTGACGCAGACCACAATAGACTTTCTCGAAAGATCTTGTTCAAAGGGGATGGAAGGCCTATATACTCCCAGCGTCCTGGCTCTGAGATCATTTCTTCACTGAGCAAAGTGGGGTGAAGGCTGTGACGCTGGTTCAGGTGTTCGTGAATGTAAAGGTATGTTCATGGTTTTTTTGCCTTTGGTTTGGCTATGTTTTACCTCGAGTGAGGGCAGATAGAGTACTATCTTCGTGAAAACAACCTTAGTAAATGGAAGTTAAAAGTTCTATGTTCTTACATTTTGATTGTACAAAAACTCCAATTTCTTTTCAACTGGAAATGTGATATACCGAATTTCCACAGTCAATTATTCAGGTAACTTTGTAATTAAGCAGGTGCTGGCGCTTAATAAGAATGAAATCAGAAAGTTATTCAGTATTGTCACAGATTTATGGTGAGTAATCAACAAATCGATGCAAGAAAAACATAGATTACAGACGCTGCTGTCTTTTATTGTGATTAGTGGATAGAGTTTAACGCGCGCCCTGCAGGTTCCTTGTGTTCGAACACTGGACAAAC
>JADBJO010001914.1:105000-132500 GCA_016801955.1 Conus betulinus | reverse complement strand
GTTGTATTCCTTTTCCTTCTTCTTTCTTTCTTTTTCTTTTAATTTCTCAGTGTTATCCATCAGCTCTCCTGCTCTACTGTACCATAGTGAGTGTACCTCTTCCTTTCTCACAACTCTCTCTCTCTCTCTCTCTCTCTCTCTCCCCCCCCCCCCCCCCCCCCCCCCCCCCCCCCCCCCCCCCCCCCCCATGCAAGAGTCAGCTGCCCCAGCTGTTGCCTCTACCAGTGATGGATACTGCATTCTTCCTTAAAGGAAGGAATGGCACCAGTGTTATAACATGCTAGTAGAGAGGATAAACCACTACTAAGTGGCCCTTCTCTCAGAAAAGAAAAGACAGAAACCAAGGCATGAAAGTCGCAGTGTGTGGTTTGGTTGTAGGAATGGTCACTAAGACAGAATTGGAATCAAATTTTATATGAAATGCTTGAAGACAGCTGTGTGTGTGTGTGTGTGTGTGTGTGTGTGTGTGTGTGTGTGTGTGTGTGTGTGTGTGTGTGAGATGCATGCCTGATGTGTGTGTGTGTGTGTGTGTGTGTGTGTGTGTGTGTGTGTGTGTGTGTGTGTGTGTGTGCGCACCCTCTTTCACTTTTAATTTGTTCATTCATTTTTCATACTGTACTTGTCAGTGTATCTTACATGCTCTCCCACCTTTTCATTAATTTTGAAGTCGGTGGGAGTGTTGTTAGCGCATCTTAGGATCATGCCATGACTGTAGAATTTCTCTTATGCATTCATATTGATACCTTTTCTGTTACACTGCCACTGCTCTTGTTGCTCAGCAATTTCAGATTTGTTTTCATGAAGGAGATTTACTTCGTGTCTATTGCCCACACAGTTATTCTCGAGTTTCCATCATCCATCCTGTCTCCTAGCAATGGTTCTTTTACTTTCAGTCCCCCACCTTCCCACTTCTCCCTTCCCCCCCCCCCCCCCCCCCCCCCCCCCTCAACAGATTATTACCCTTAGCCCCACCTCCCCCACCTTGCATGCACACATATACACACAAACATGCACAAGCACGCTTGCATGTGCACACAGGCACGTGTGTGCACACACACAAACACACACACACACACGCACAGCACGACAACACACACACACGCACGCACACACACACACACACACACACACACACACACACACACACACACACACACACACACACACACACACTAAAAACTCTCTTTCATGCTCTCTGGTTTTTGATTGTGTTCACTGCTCCTTCCCTTTTTTTTTTTTTTTTTTGGTTCATCATCATTCTAATGCTGATTGCTGTCAGGGTAGTAGTGTTTTGTACATATATTTGTTTGTTGTTTGTAACATATGAAGAAGACGTATTTGTCAAGAATGTACTTGTCTGTTTTGTATTGTACATAAAATCAGGGTTACATTGCACTTAGGTTTGTGTGTTTATTTGTGTTTTGGCCCAGCAAGCAAAAGTATTGATAGAACTGTATTTCTGTACACTTTGGTTAGTGTATAATGTGTATTTTGGTCTAGCAAGCAAGGTATTGATTTAACTGAATTTAGTTTGTGGGTTGGATATTGAGCCACAATCAAAATCATGGGAGGCAGTTGTTTTTGGGATGCTATGTCAAAAACAGGATTGCTTGTCCTAATATGATGATGATTTAGTCATTTTGATGCACACGTTTGTGCATATCATTCAAAGTCTTGTTTTGGGCAAAGGCTCAGCAACATGAATAAGCACTGTCTTATTGTGATTTTTTTTTTGATTAATTTTTTTATCAAGGTTAAAAAGAAAGAAGAAATACTACGTAAAAACATCAACACAGTTTTATTTGCACAGAAATTTGTATCTGAAAAGGATGCAACATTTTAAAGTATGACCAATTAAATCAAGGCTTGAGTGAATTTTATGATAATGTTGCATACCTTGGTTCTAGATCAGCATGATTTAGTACATAATAATAAAAAATATATCAAGGTGTTTCAACAGATTATGTTGCAGATCGAGTGTCAGGCTGAACTTTTTTTCTGTTCTTCTCTAGCCAACCAGAAAGTTCCACTAAACACAAATCACAGCTTGTCTGAAATTTAGCAGACTTTGTGAGATGCATTCAAAATAAAGCCAAAAATCAGCTCAACCTTCACATGTAAATAAACTAGAGGTTGTAAAATAATGATCTGTGAAAGAGAAAGAGATATGCTTTGTCTAACTGGAACTTTCTCAGGCTGCTGTGCTCTTGGGCATGAAATGTCTTGCTTTCATGGATCCTCATTCTACAAACTTTCGTCAATCATGATTCTTGTAAATAATTCTGCCGTCAGTACATTCTTTCACAGCTTCATATCAGCTTGACTTTATCTTACAGAAGAAAAATTAAATGTAAACCAAGCTGTCTACATCCATAGAATATTTGGAAGTAGGAGGGTAAACTTCTGTTGAGGTGTAGGAAAATTATCAGTACACGCTTAAGAGTCATCTTAAGTATTACGGGTCTTGTTTGAGACGAGACATTGTCTTCACTGAGGTATTGCCCTGAACAGGTTATATTGAAGGGCAAGGTGACCCACAGTTATAAAGTATGGAAGGACAAGGGTGACCCACTCATTTATGTGTACAGGTCTCACAAATGATTGGGGTCATGTTTACGTTTGTGATAAGATGTAAAGTAGGGAAAGTCCAGCAGCAAACACAGCCCAGGGAGCAGGGGACTAGGAGGCAGGGTATTCCAGGCCAGTATTGGCCATGGAGAAAATACTGTAATTTATGGGGCATTGTGCCCTGTCCTGTCTGTGTTTAGAAATAAACGTGGACAGCTTCATGTTTGGCATCCATCATTGAATGTCCTATAAAGTACTGAAATTAGAGTCTGAAATGATGTAAATGCCATAATTCACAATGAGGGTGAGACCAGACCATGCGCTGTACACACACACATACACACTTGACTCATGCCTACACACACGCATACACACGCACGCACGCACGCACGCACGCACGCACACACACACACACACACACACACACACACACACACACACACACACACTCATACATATGCACTTATACCACTCGTTCACACACACACACACACACACACACACACACACACACACACACACACACACACACACACACACTCATACACACACTCACACACACATACACACACAAACACACTCACACACACACACACACACACACACACACACACACACACACACACACACACACACACACACACACACACACACACACACACACACACACACACACACACACACACACACACACACACACACACACACAGAGCCCCACCTCACTCCCAACTCCCCTTTCTCTAATTTATCCTTGTGTAAATCACCAAGACTGTTGAATATCATATGAGACATAATGTTGCAAAAAAAAAAAGTTTTTAATTTAATTTTGAAAGCTGGGTAAGAAGAACATGAGTGCTTTCACCCCTCACTCTCAAAGAGCACAAAAAAGAGAATAAAAAGTCAACCTGTGCTTTGCATTGGTGTTTTGAAAACAACCAGTAGCAGTGAGTCAGCTATAGAGCAAAGTTTTTCTGGCAGACAACAACAGATGTAACAGGCGGTAGAATGGCGGCAGTGTCAGATTCATTGGTGTTGAAACAGCCAGTGATCTTACGTAAGATCCTCACTCTGACCAGCAACCAAGGAAGTGTGTAGAACAGAGCGTGAGTTGTTCTTTGAAGTCTGCTTTGAGAATTAGTCTTGCGGCAAAGTCTTGGACATGGTTTGTTTTTTCTTTGTTAGAAAACCAAGCTTCACCATTGGTAAGATGTTTGCATATACATGCGACTGCTTTTTTTTTTTTCCTCAATCTCATCGCAAAGGTAGCCCACAGTATGTCTTCCAGAATGATATCTAAATACAACATCAGATGCTGTATTTCATTTTCATGTCATCTGTCCCTCTCTTATCTGATGGCCCACTCTTCTCTGAAAGGTGAATGGGGTTTGAAGTGCTTGCTAGACTTTTTTCATGCATATGTTTATGCACACACGGTTCTTCACTTTGATTTCAAATCTTATCTGAAGGACTGGGCTAGGATTGGACTCTATGATGATATTTACTCTGAAGAACAAATCTCTTCCTTTCTTTCTCTTTCTTTCTTTCGTGTTCCAGGTATTGGGTGAGACGTATAGTGTCTGGTCTTCTCCTATGCTTGTGACTCTGCAGGAGGTCTGCCCGCTGGCCTCAGCAGACACATTCCGACTTCAGAGCAGCTCATGGTTGTCTTGACTAGCCCATTAATATGGGACAATGCGGGATTGAACTCCAAATCTTCTGTTAGGCTGTGGTGGTTTGCCGCACCTTCTTCTGTAGTATCTGGGTATGTGGTGCACCCCCCAAGCACAAGGTTTGAAGGATCCCCAATCTGTAAACCAGGGGACATGCCTCTTTGCTGTATAGCCCCAGCACAAAGGAGTCTCTTCCAACTGGGCCATGGCCAATGGGAACTGAAACCCCAACACACACACACACACACACACACACACACACACACACACACACACACACACAGCACACATACACACACACACACACACACACACACACACACACACACACACACACACACACACACACACACACGTATATAGATAGAGTAGGCTAAATTGTGATATGGTTAAAAAGGGAGAATACTATGGTAAGAAGACCCTTGATGCGCTCCGTGCAATGCAAGAGGCTATGATACAAAATGAGTCAAAAGGCAGAATCAATAATAAAAAATAATAATAATGAATACTTATATAGCGCCTATTCTCGGCTAGAGACCAAGCTCTAAGCGCTTTACAATCCACACTCGTTTACACAACGGGCTGCCTACCTGGGTAGTGCCGACTGAAGAGCTGCCAGCTGGCGCTTCATTCAGTCGTTTCCCGTGTCATCCAGTCAGCATCATTCAATATCGTTCACTCAGTTTTCTTACTTTCTTCATTCTTTCCATATCTCACACAGGGTGCATGCTATGTGTAAGAACGGCCAAACTGGCCTACTCCACCAAAAGTTGGTGATGGGATTTTACGTGTGCGCAAGATGTTATGCGTGCGTTCACACACGGAACCTCAGTTTAAAGTCTCATTCGAAGGACTGTATGGGAAATGGAGTCAGAGCCAATGTTAACTCCGAGGGAAAAAATCCCCCTGTACCGAAACGGCCCGGCGGAGATTCGAACCCACAACCCCAGGATCACCAAGATTACGAGTCTGGCGCTCTACCAACTGAGCTATTCCGGCTCCCTAATAGATAATAATTCATAGAATTATGACTTTGAGATAAGGCTCTGGATAGAATGGTGTTGCATGCACTTGAGCATTGAGCTATTCTTTTTTAAACCCTAGTCATTTCCAGTAAATAACTTTCGTTGAATAAATAAAGAAATTTCATTACAAATCAGCGTATTGTCAGTGGAACACTGAACACATCTAACTTATGAATCAATTTGCGCTTCAACGCCCATCTTGCGCTGAATTTTAGAAGACTTTACTAATGATTCTTTTTAAAATTTACTGATCAGTGGATCATACACATCATCCCTCAATATATCAGGGCGGGAAAGAAGTTAGAGCAAATTTGGGTCATCAGAGTTAAGTGCCCCTTCTTAATTTCTGTTAAGTCCCAGATTTTCTGGTCTGAATATTGTCAATCTATGTTTGGAACAAAGTTACTGACAGAGTTGTCTTGCCCTGTCCGGCCCCTGTTTGACCCGACATGGTAGCCGGGTTGCCCGACACCTGGCCTCCGAAGCAGGCAGAGAGAGTGACAGCATGGCATTATGGACACTGGTGACAGGCCAGCAGTGCATCAACCCAGAAAAAGACTGTGACAAGTAAACACAGAGGGAGTCTGGGAAAACGATTCTGCCAAGGGCAAGAAACAGCTAAAAAATGACTGAAACCCCATAGGACTGCCAGCTTTGGAAGTGGTTTTCACAGTGATAGCGACAAATTTTATAAATCAGTTTTCAAAAACAGAACATGAATGTAAAGAGAAGGACCTCACTTGCTTCTTTACATAATACAAGTTGAAAAAAAACAACTCACGATTGAGAAACAAAAAGTTTGTCAACACAAAAGGTCTGAAATCACAGGTCTAGGACATAAATCCAGTCACAATGTGTTGAAGGGACTAGTAACTGGCTCAGCATGAGAAATAGCACAAATGCTGGGCATGAGGTTAGAGGTCAACTTCCTGACAACTTCAAGAGAATTCAAAACTGAGGTACAATCCAGGCTGCTGGATGATATCTAGTTTAAGTCAGTAACAAGTCTGCAGCCTTCGGGTGACACGGTACCTTCACCTAGGAATGTAACAACAACACAGGAAAGGTACTGACGGTAAAAGTTCAACAAGGCGCCCTAGTGCCCAAATGACCTGAGGTTCACAACATGACAACTGGATTTTGATACCAAAGCCAGTTCTGGCTGACACCAACACTTGTATGACCCAGCCTATCTACAAAAGTGAAATGATCACAAAAGGAGCGAAGCAGATCTCTCATTCTGCCTGCTTTAACAAAAATCTGTCTCTGTCTGTCTATCTCTATCTCTATCTCTGTCACTGTCTGCCTGTCTGTCTGTCTGCCTGCCTCTCTCTCTCTCTCTCTCTCTCTCTCTCTCTCTCTCTCTGTATGCATAAATGATCGCAAAAACTGAATAAGGTAATTTAGAACTGACTGTTTGATAGATGGCCATTTGTGACAGCCTTAGTATAGCTGGGAAATTGTAATTCATGTTATTATGAGAAGTATGTGATTTGCATTAGTTTACATTAAATATCACAGATAAAACGCTCCTTAGGAGATCTGTAGAATATGTAGAAGTGATGGTAGGTACTAGGTTCAGGGGGTGGGACCCGTGCAGAGTAATAGGGGTGGGTAGGTAAAGCAGGTTAAAACTGGTGTGTTTTTTTTTTTCTTACAGAGGACTTTGCAGCTGGCTAGGCTATAAGCAACATTACCATACCTCCTAAAGAGGACATTGTTAAAAAGTTACGTTGCCTGCATTGCAGCAGCAGCACACAATGCGTTGGCAAAGGTCCTGCTGATTGGGAGTGGTGGACGGGAAAACGCCTTAGCCTGGAAACTGGCCAAGTCTGCACTCGTGGAGAAGGTCTTTGTTGCACCAGGCAATGCTGGGACGAACGATGGAAGAAAGATGGAGAACATTGGTGAGGAGTGCTTTTAGCTTTATGTATGCATGATTGTTCCTTGTTAGTTTCATTATTTATGTACGCGTAGACGTACATATTCAAATGCAAATGCTCACTTTCATAGGTACACAGATACCTCAAACATTCCATTATATACATATCAGACATGTGCATGGGAGAGTGCACACACTCAAACACACAGCAGATAGGCAGACAGACCGACAGACAGACAGCTGACAGACAAACAGGACCAGACTAGACCAGACCAGAGTACACCAGACCCAGACCAGACCAGACTGATATACAGACAGACAGACAGATGTATACACATGCAAATGCACCCATGCACGTGCACACATGCATGTGCACACACACACACACACACACACACACACACACACACACACACACACACACACACATATACACACATATACATACACACACACACACACACACACACACACACACACACACACACACACACACACATATTCACTAAAAATTGTGTACAGGAAACAAGAAGTGTAATCAAACAAGCATTATAAAGATGCCCAGGTTTATTGATAAGCCAGCTTAATGTAGTGGATTGAATAGAGCAGAAGAAAAGCAACTGAACAATTCTTTAACAGGAGAAAGACGAGCACGTCAACAAACCATCTTATCAAATGATTTGCAAAGAGAGAATGTGTATGTGTGTGAGTCTGTGTGTAAGAGAGAGAACGTGTGTAAGTGTGTATGAATTTGTGTGCGTACATCAAGGGAGTGGATCAGGATCGAACAGGACACGATACCAAGCTTCACAGAGGAAAAGGTTGTCCTCTTACTGCAGTGCATTGGTCACAGTGGAAAAGATTGTCCTCTTGCTGCAGTGCGTTGATCACAGTGGAAAGATTGTCCTCCTGCTGCAATGTGTTGGTCCAGTGGAAAAGATTGTCCTCTTGCTGCAGTGCGTTGATCACAGTGGAAAAGATTGTCCTCTTGCTGCAGTGCGTTGGTCACAGTGGAAAAGATTGTCCTGCTGCAGTGCTTGATCACAGTGGAAAAGGTTGTCCTCTTGCTGCAGTGCGTTGGTCACAGTGGAAAAGGTTGTCCTCTTGCTGCAGTGCGTTGGTCACAGTGGAAAAGGTTGTCCTCTTGCTCCAGTGCTTGGTCACAGTGGAAAAGTTGTCCTCTTGCTGCAGTGCGTTGATCACAGTGGAAAAGGTTGTCCTCTGCTGCAGTGCGTTGATCACAGTGGAAAAGATTGTCCTCTTGCTGCAGTGCGTTGGTCACAGTGGAAAAGATTGTCCTCTTGCTGCAGTGCGTTGATCACAGTGGAAAAGATTGTCCTCTTGCTGCAGTGCATTGATCACAGTGGAAAAGATTGTCCTCTTGCTGCAGTGCGTTGATCACAGTGGCAGCTGTTAATTAACGAAGACTTGTCCTGTGATTGCAGATCTCAAGGTGACGGATTTCGATGCCGTGGCCACCTGGTGTCAGAAACACAGTGTGTCTCTGGTGTTGGTGGGACCGGAAGATCCCCTGGCTGCTGGCATTGCTGATCACTTGGAAAAGAAAGGTCGGATACTATTTATTTTTTTAGAATTATGGGCATTGTGTATCTTGCCTGAAAAAGACTGACAAGTTGAAATGTGATGTGTTTTGTATTGTGATTTGTTTGTCTACGTTTTTCGGTGTGGATTTGTTTGAAACATTATGTTTGAAATAAAGTGTTTCAGGTACTGCTCTGTGTGGCCACTTGTAGGACCTTAAAGCTATTTGTCGTACATATCTTGTATGTTCATTGTATGTGTATGGTTTCAGTTTCAGTTTCTTTAAGGAGGCGTTACTGTGTGCGGACTAGTCCATATATGCTAGACCACATCCGCTAAGTTTTGAGACCACGCTGCGCATGATTTTAAGCTGATATATAAATGATTTAACAACTAAGATGAGAGAATTGAAGAAGAGGGTCTCGTGGCTACGACTTAGCAGATGTCTGACCTACGCATTAGCCCAATGCGCTGGTCAGACCTTGAGTGCCTACCTAACAACCTTGGTTTTTTTGTTTGTTTTTTTTTTTCCTTTCTATTTTTGTGTGTATTGTAAACTTGGTTGTATTGTTTAACCTTTGATGTTCAGTATTCTTTTAAACCTAAGAGACTAACGTCATAATGTTGTCAAAGATCTTGGGACACGTGTAATCAGGTTGGGCGATGTGGGTGTAGTGCAAAGTCATTTTGTTTCAAAGAATTGTTCATTGATTATTTCATGTTGTACTGTTCCATGTTGCGTGTATTTTCACTGTTGCAGCTGGTCTTGATTTCTCGTTTTGATAACAAAGTGATTTTGACTTTGATTTGACTTGAATTTATTTGTTGTCCTGTCTTTTGTTCCGTTGCAGTAGGTTTAATCTCATCTCGCTCATTTGGAATCTCGCGCATTCACAGCCACATTCAGCCGTATCGTGTCATAGTCCCAACATAATCAGCAGTCCAAAGGGAGCCCTCTTTATCAGGGTGTGGTGAAGCTGCTTGCCTGCAGTGCTACTGGGCTGCTTTGGTGATGTTTGTGTTCTGGTCTGTACAGTGAACGATCTGCTAAGCCTCATGCTGCTGACTCTAACAGCTGTTATTTATTTATTTATTGATTTATTTATTTACTTTTTTGATGTCTCGTCCTCTGTGCCACTTCAGTGGCACTGCACCCAAGCTGCTCATTCCAGCTCCCCGTCCACAGCCATATCCAGGCCCATCCTGCTACAGCCCCAGCACAGGCAATCCGCAGGGAGCAGTCAGTGTCAAGTCATCATGAGGCAACCCACCAGAGGAGACACTGCACTGCTACTTAGTCACTTTTGTGATGTTCAGTGGTGTTTGCTCTGATACAGCTATGCAGAACCCAGCTACTAAGCCCCCTATGATGACAATAAACTGCTTTAGTTGAGGAGCCAGCATAAGTGAGTTCTCCCTCTGGATGGTGCAACCACATCTGTCCAATGACAGTCCCTGTGAATTTGCCGATACCGGTACCCAGGACAGAACCAAACCGAGGGCATATATATCGAGACATAATCAAAACTGAAGTCGCCATGAGAGCAGGGCATGAAGGGTCGTAGAATTTCAGATTTTTTCTCTCTTTTCTTTTCTTTTTTAATAGTGGCCACTGAGGATGAGGAAGATGCAGATGATGCTATTGATTTCCATTGAGGTCTCTGAGGTTGCATGACAGGGCTGTACTCTCTTTACTTTATTTATATGATTTATCTTTGTTTCAACCAGGCGAGAGAGGTGCAGACACCGGCAGGGTTGGTTAGAAAATTGAACAGCACCCTCAGAAATACACTCATGAAACTTGACCCTGTAGTCCCTGTCTGCCCAATCGAACCTGTAGCAAAATGAACTCTCTAGTTGGAACCAGTTGGGGCAGGAAAATTCCACAAGTAAACCGTTTTGATGGGAATTGAACCCATGACCAGCCAGTCAGGAGTCAGTGATACTAACCATTTTGCCGTGGTGGCTGGTGATAGGTGTTTTTATTTCTTCTTTCTTTTTTTTTTTTTTCAGAGATGTTGGACTCTTTGCATTTTAAGTATTACTGTTTAAAAGGAAAAACTCTGGCTCTGGCTTTGTTTGTGATTTTTTTTTTTCCGCCTGTCCTGCCTACTCATTACTCTGCTTTCCCTTTCAGCCAGCGTAAAGAATGAACGGATAACAGCTTCTTAGAATGTCACAATGAATTCAAATAAACCGTTATCATCAGGGACCTCAGACAGTCCAGAAATGTTTGACACAAATTGAAAGAACTAGTATAGGCCATATGTAAATTAGTCTGTCAGATTTTTTCATCATTGATAACTGTAATATTCACTGGTCTTGATGTAGTTGTTCAGAAGTCTACATATCGATCATAGTTTGGACACTTATTATTTAAACGCAGTATTTGTGCCAGCAAGATTTGATGTGATGCACTTCATGAGAAATATCTGTATAATTGTCGGTGAAGAGACATGAAATGAAAAAAAAAAAATGCTGAAAGCTATATTCATTCATAGGATTATGCCAGAGGCATGCTGATTCTGGCAATCAAGCGTTACTGTGTGGAAAAAAACACAGTCTGGTTTTGTCTGATTTAACAGGCATCAGCTGTTTTGGACCCAGCGCAGTGGCAGCTCAGATCGAGGCCAGCAAAGATTTTGCCAAGCAGTTCATGACCCGTCATGGCGTTCCCACAGCTCAGTTCAAGTCTTTCACGGACATTGAGGAAGCGTGCAAACACATCAACAGGTAAGCCAGAACACCTCTGAGGTCTGTTGGTAATGTCTGAGCAGAGCAGCAAAGGGTCTACTTTGAAATTAGGGTGTTAAGATGAGAAGATCTCCTTTTTTTTTTTTTGTCTGTCACAGTGAAGATTCTTCTGGGAGCTGGAATAGCTCAGTTGGTAGAGCGGTGGACTCGTAACTTGGTGATCCTGGGGTTTGCAGGTTCGAATCTCCACCAGGGCGTTTCGATACAGGGGGATTTTTCCCTTGGAGTTAACATTGGTTCTGACTCCATTTTCCCATACAGTCCTTCGAATGAGACTATAAACCGAGGTTCCGTGTGTGAACACACGCATAATATCTTGTACACACATAAAATCCCTTCACCAACTTTTGGAAGAGTAGGCCAGTTTGGCCATTGGTATGGATGACACGTTACACATAGCATGCACCCTGCGTGAGAAATGGAAAGATTGAAGGGAAGTAAGGAAATTGAATGAACGATACTGAACGATAGTGACTGGATGACACGGGAAACGACTGAATGAAGCGTCAGCTGACAGCTTTCAGTCAACACTGCCCAGCTAGGCAGCCTGTTGTGTAAATGAGTGTGGATTGTAAAGCGCTTAGAACTTGGTCTCTAGTCGAGAATAGGCGCTATATAAGTATTCATTATTATTATTATTGAACATACTTCAAATTAAGAACACCATAACATATTCAGTGGTAAACATACAGCATTCAGCAAGATGTGTCAAAATCATACAAAGATATTCTTATGCATACAGTGCGCGATGAACTAAACTTGAGTATGAATATTAGTTATTGTTGAATATTACATGTAGAAGCAGACATATTAGACTGCAAGGGTATTAATCTTAAAGAATCAACGACAAAAACCAGGGGCTAAGAAAACAAACTAAAACAATCAAACAAAATCTCTTCTGCATAAATCAGAATTTCTATATACCCAGCAAGAGTTTCAGACATGTGAAAAGGCGAGTGAGAATGCTGGCCAGACATTGAAACCTACTGCTCTTTGGAACTTTCAGCGGAAATGGGCAAACAGCAGAATGCTGGTAGATTTTTTTTTTTTCCAGTGGACATGTAATTTCCATCTCCCTGTATTTTTAAAAAAAAAGAAGAAAAAGATTGTGAGTCCAGTTGCATCACAATGCAGGGAGAGAATATGTCATGATTATTCTTCATTTATTTCCAAATTAGCTGTTAGAAGAAATTTACCTCTGTGGCCAGGGCTGCTTTGGAGAAAGTGCAGAAAACCAGTGCACACAGTGAAAATAACAGTCTAGTAATTCCAGTTACAGTATCAGTGTCAGTTTCATCAAGGAGGTGTCACTGCGTGCAGACTAGTCCATATATGCTACACCACATCCGCTAAGTTTTGAGACCACACTACGCATGATTTGAAGCTGATGGATAAATGAATTAACAACAAAGATGAGACAATTGAAGAAGAGGGTCTCGTGGCTACGACTCAGTAATTCCAGTGCATGCTGAAGGAAGCTGCACAAGGGTGCTGAGCCTGAAAACATGGTCCAGCCTGAAAGCAGTTCGTCTCGTCGAAAAATTTGGTTCACACTTGCTATTCCAAATTACTTACAAGTCTGTTGAGGTGGCGGTCATGTTTATTAAAAGCTACACCACACATATCATCTGGAATGAATTCAGGAGTCTTTAATGCTTGATTGTGATGCATTAATTTTTTTCTTCAGTATATATTGAAATCGTATATTCTTATACACTCATGCACGCACACGTGCACACACACGCACATGTGTGCACACACACACACACACACACACACACACACACACACACACACCGGCACACACACACACACACACACACACACACACACACACACACACACGGCACACACACACACACACACCACACACACACACACACACACACACACACACACACACACACACACACACACACAGCACACACGCTCACACACACAGGCAAACATACACACGCACGGAGACACACACACACACAACGAACATGCACACACACACACACACACACACACACACACACACACACACACACACACACACACACACACACACACACACACACACACACACACACACACACACACAGAAAAACCAGTGCACACAACAAAATTCCAACTGATAGGAAGCCCTACAAGGGAAAGAGGCATGAAAGCGTAGTCCTACCTGAAAACAATTGGACTTTGTAAGTAATTTGAACCAATCTTGCGGTTCCTATATTTACCTTGTAAGTCGTCAGGTGTGGCGGCCATCTTGTCACAATCATCTTGTCATTCCTCCGGAACGAGGTAGTTTGTTCACTGACTTACCTGTGGTTTCTGTCGACAGCGCTGACTACTCGGCGTTGGTGGTGAAGGCCAGTGGACTGGCAGCGGGGAAGGGGGTGGTGGTGGGGAGCAGCAAGGAGGAGGCGATCAAGGCGGCCAGGTCCATGCTGTCGGACAAGACCTTCGGAGCAGCAGGCAGCACTGTCGTCGTGGAGGAGAAGCTGGAAGGGGAGGAGGTGTCGGTACGTGATGGCCGAAAGCTGATTGACGGGGCATTGACTGATGATGGTGGTTTACAGAGATTGACAGCCATTCTGATTGGTACAATTGATAGTGGTTGACTACAGAGATTGATAGTAATTCTGATTGGTACGACTGATGACAGTGGATTACGGAGACTGATTATGATTCTGATCGATATGACTGATGATAGCAGATTACAGAGATCTAGTATGATTTTGCTTCATATGACTGATAATGATGGATTAGAGAGACTGATAATGATTCTGACCAGTATGACTGATAAAGGTGGATTACAAAGACTAATAATGATTGGTGTGACTGATAAAGGTGATCTCTCAAACTGATTATAGTGGATTGTTAAGACTAATAAAGGTAAGAGATCATTGTGACTGATTTTTGTTGATTGCTGTGGATGATATTGGTAATTCATTTTGACTGATAATGGTGGATTGCTATGACTGATTATGGTGGATGCTGTGACTGATAATGGTGGATAGCTATGGCTGATAATGGTAGATTGCTATAACTGTTAATGGTGGTTTGCTATTACTGATAATGGTGATTCCTTATGACTGATAATGGTGGATTGCTATAACTGATAATGGTGGATTGCTATGACTGATAATGGTGGATTGCTATGACTGATAGTGGTGATTCTTATGACTGATAATGGTGATTCCTTATGACTGATAATGGTGGATTGCTATAACAAAAATAATGGTGATTCCTTATGACTGATAATGGTGGATTGCTATAACAAATATGGTGATTCCTTATGACTGATAATGGTGGATTGCTATAACTGATGGTGATTCCTTATGACTGATCATGGTGGAACACTATGATTGATATTGGTGAATCGTTTTGACTGATAACGGTGGATTGCTGGGATTCATGATATTGGTGAATCACTATGACTGATAATGGTGGATCACCGAGACTGATGACAGTGATGGACAGGACTCCTGATTCGCATACAGATGTGTGTATTTCACGCCTTATGGCTCAAAAATGCCCCTGAAAATTTTTTGACTGCATGACTTTCCCCCTTTATCATGACTCCTTCATGCATATAATCCCCTTTTACCTTCATCAAAACTTTTGTGAATGACAGTCTTTTATGTAGGAACGCATTGCAGTAAGGGATCAGTTTTTTTTTTCTGTGCGTCTCTCCTTGCCTCTGCATATGCCTGCATCTGTCAGACATGTGAGATTTAATATTTCCCTCCACCCATCCCCCCCCCCCCCCCCCCTCAAAGTCTGTGTCTGTGTCTGTGCAAATGGATGTTTACTTTGTTGTCGTGTATTTTTAAAAAAAAAACTGTTTTAAATGGTAGAAATGATAGAACTGTTTTGACAGTTATTTTTTTGTGATGAACAAGAAACCAAAAACCGATTTAGAGTCGCGATAAACAGTATGGCATTGTTCCATGCCAAGTGGGGATAAGGCATTTGTTCGGACAGGTAAGTATGAAGAAAGGAACAATAACTGATTAGAGTCAAGCAACATCATGAACATAGGTGATGAGAATGTTCGTTAACGAACCAACCGAACCAGCCCCAACTTGGACAGTGTATTATTATTGGCGAACAATGCCAGTGGATAGATGCCATACGTCCATGTTCACTGTGTTCAGGTGCTGGCCTTCACTGATGGTGTGACGGTGTCGGTGATGCCACCAGCTCAGGATCACAAACGTCTGGGAGTCGGGGACACAGTCCCAACACTGGAGGCATGGGAGCCTACTGTCCCTACCCAAAGGTAACTCTCATTCTGTGTGTGTGTGTGTGTGTGTGTGTGTGTGTGTGTGTGTGTGTGTGTGTTTGTATTCTTTGTGTGTGTGTGTGTGTGTTCTTTGTGTGTGTGTGTGTGTGTGTATGCGTGTGTGCTTATGTGTGTGTGTATGTGTGTGTGTGTGTGTGTGTGTGTGTGTGTGTGTGTGTGTGTGTGTGTGTGTGTGGAGAGAGAGATGTATTGAGGAAAGAACAGCAAAATTGATATCTTATTTTGAAGTCATAGCCCATTACTGTTTCTTTATTCAATTTAGAATTTTAGTTTCTATAGTTTGAATCTGTAGCATCCATTTATGCCAGGTAATTATATTCTTTATTGGAATAGATGTGATGTAACTGCAGATGTTATCACTAATATCAGTTGATACATAGGCTCTTCACTTCCTCAGAACTCTATATGATCTTTTTACTGTTTTTTGTCAAATTCAGAGTAGACATAGATTTATTGTTTTTTTTTTTCATTGTTGCTTCTTTTAAGGACGAAGTTTCAAAGTTCATACCATGGTGTTTAGGCACATTGTTTAGCCTGGAATAGCCCTCGTTGTTGGCTTTGCTGAAAATAGCATGTTTAGGTCCAAGGCAGTCAAACACAGATAGTATTGTTTTGTGCGTGCAGATTGGTGAGACGGAGATGCAGTACATCAAGGAAAAGATTCTTCAGAAAACAGTGGACGGGTTGGGGAGTGAGGGGCGGAAATATGTCGGTAAGTGCCGCAGGAGTATTATCAATGTGATTTCATTGTGCCTGTCAACTATCATTTATCTATGTATTCCACCATGTCACATGTGCTTTTTCTTTTGTTTTTTTTTTTTTTGCTATAAATGTTGAAAATACCATCTGAGATGTCTGAGATTCCAGAGTAGTGAAAGGAATCGGATGAGGAGTGAGATTTTGATCAACACAGTGTTTACAGAGTTTGTTTGCTGAAGTGAAGACATCCTATCCCTCCATCATTGGATGTTTGAATTTATTTCCATGGACTCTTGAACATTGTTCTGTCATTGTTCAACTTTCACGTTAATGACTAAAGAGGGAAAAAAAGAAGGAAAGAAAAGGGTGCAAATTGTCAGTGGTAAACAGATTCTGATACTGTATTTCTCATACATACCTGTCCAAACATACGCCTATTTTGGCTTGGAGTGAGAATATCGTGTCCATCCAACAATAATAGGCATGTATTTTGAATGCTGTTATCTAAAGGACAAACAGAATAGGTGTAAAATGTGTTGTATACAGAATATCTTAATGCTAATAAAACCTATATGTGTGAACTGGGTTGGTATGTGTGGAAAGGGTAGATGTGTCGTATGCTGGTATGTTACTGACAAAGAAAAGATGTTTGAAATGTGTAGTGTGTTGTATGCTGGTATGTTACTGATAAGGGAAGCATGTTGAAAATGTGTAGATATGCTGTATGCTGGAAATATGCTAACAAAAGTCAGATGCATGAAATGTGTAGATTGTTGTATGCCTGTATCATGCTCACAAAGAAAGGATGTGTGTAATGTGCAGGTGTTTTAAGTGCTGTATCAAATTGACAAAGAAAGGATGTGTAGAATGTGCATGTGTTTTTTATGTTGTATTACACTGACACAAAGGAAGAGTGTGTGGAAATTCAGGTGATTTATAGCTGTTCCATGCTGACAAAGGAAGATTGTGTTGAATGTACAGGTGTTTTACATACTGTATCATGCTGACAAAGGAAGATTGTATGGATTGTGCAGGTGTTTTACATACTGTATCATGCTGACAAAGGAAGAGTGTGTGGAATGTGCAGGTGTTTTACATACTGTATCATGCTGACAAAGGAAGAGTGTGTGGAATGTGCAGGTGTTTTACATACTGTATCATGCTGACAAAGGAAGAGTGTGTGGAATGTGCAGGCGTTCTGTATGCTGGTATCATGCTGACAAAGCAAGGTCCCAAGGTGCTGGAGTTCAACTGTCGTTTTGGGGACCCAGAAACGCAGGTAATCCACTGGCTTATCTCTGTATATACAATTATATGTTCTGTGTTCATAACAAGTGTGTGTGTGTGTGTGTGTGTGTGTGTGTGTGTGTGTGTGTGTGTGTGTGTGTGTGAGATTTTATATAGATGCATACATTTTTCTGATTCCTGCCTGTCCAAACAAATGCCACATTCCTCTTCATCATGGAACTATGCTAAATCATCAGGATAAAAATGCACGCGTGCACACACTCTCTCTTTCTCTCTCTCTCAGACACACACACACACACACACACACACACACACACACACACACACACACACACACACACACACACACACACAAAACACACACACACACACACACACACACACACACACACACACACACACACACACACACAAAACTAGGAAAGCCGCAGTAAAATTTCTGTTAAGGGAGATCATTTGGGGAGTTGCTGTCTGTCATATTTAATACTTGACAGTTTTTCAGCTAACTCTTGACATCTCCATCTCTTCCACTCATGATCTCACGTTTTTGTTTTCTACTTCTACTATATTCTAAATATTAGTTGACCTTAAGACTGAAAATACAGAAATGGTATGAAACAAAAAATTCAACTTTAAAAAAAAAAAATATTTTGATTAGGCAACCTAAAAACTGAAAATGTACAAAGGGTGTAGAAAAAATGTCTTTGTATCCTTCAAAGTATGAAATCTGCAAGAACCTGAAAACGTGTCGAGCAGATTGCACAGTTTATCACCTTTTTTTCGAGTACAAAATGCAAAGTTTTGACAAATCATCTGCATGCATGGATAACAGCAAGCAGAAGAAACAAACAGCAAATCATCCTCAACTCAGATAGTTTTCATGCAGCTTAACAAAAGAATGCTCAAGAAATAAGTTTGTGATTATAGACTTCACCACCGATGACACATTCAGCATGTTTCACTTTTATCATTAGTGTGTAGTGTTTTTACATTTTGTGTCAGTCTTTGTTGCATACTAAAGGATCCTTTCCTGTATTTGCATAGGGTGATGAAAAAGCGAGGAGGAGGGAGGGATATAGAGGAAGGGACTGGCAGTCTGTTTCAGTTTTTTTTTTTTTTTCTGAAATCGTGAAGTAGTAGAAGCGGACTTTGTAATTTGGTTGAAAAACAGTGACCTTTGTGCCCCATGTCATATTCTGAAGAAATCCCTCAGGGGCACAGGGATAAATTGAACAACCATTCAGGCCTGATATGCATTTAACATACAGGCTTGGGGGGTTGTATTTGTATTGTACGCAAATAGTGATAATCAGGAAAAACATAGTTTTTCAGGAAGCCACATTCAAAATAGGTTTTTTTTTTTTTTTTTTTTTAAAGATCTTAATACAGGTTTAGGTTTTTCCAGATCTTGATACAGGTTAAGCTTTTAATGAATGTGATGTCCATGTCAGGTCAAAAACGATGCCAAAGGCTGTGGTGTAACAAAAGAATAACCCCATCACTTACCTTGGTTATGCATGCAGGGCTCGCATTCTGGTTTGAATCTGACAGGGCATGTTGTAGGCGTCAAAAACGTAGCAACAACAAAAAAAAAAACAACCACACACACACACACACACACACACACACACACAGGAAAGAGGGCAGGGTGCGGGATTGGGAGAACACAGAATTACATGTTGCTCATTTAGGCAGGTGTAGCTGTACATAGCTAGGGATTTGTAGATCCTAAGCTGACTCTCATTTCACAAAGGCTGTTCCTGTCCACAATCAGGGAGATGCAATGATCAAGAAGATGTAGTGATCAGGGGAGATGCAGTGATCTGGGAGATGTAGAGATCAGGGAGATGCAGTGATATGGGAGATGTAGTGATCAGGGAGATGCAATGATCAGGAAGAGTAGTGATCAGGGAGATGCAATGATCAGGGAGATGCAATGATCAGGGAGATGCAATGATCAGGGAGATGTAGTGATCAGGAGATGCAATGATCAGGGAGATGCAGTGATCAGGGAGATGCAGTGATCAGGGAGATGTAGTGATCAGGGAGATGCAGTGATCAGGGAGATGCAATGATCAGGGAGATGTAGTGATCAGGGAGATGCAATGATCAGGGAGATGCAATGATCAGGGAGATGCAGTGATCTGGGAGATGCAGTGATCTGGGAGATGCAGTGATCAGGGAGATGCAGTGATCTGGGAGATGCAGTGATCTGGGAGATGCAGTGATCTGGGAGATGCAGTGATCAGGGAGATGCAGTGATCAGGGAGATGCAGTGATCAGGGAGATGCAGTGATCTGGGAGATGCAGTGATCTGGGAGATGCAGTGATCAGGGAGATGCAGTGATCTGGAAGATGGAGTGATCAGGGGGATGGAGTGATCTGGGAGATGGAGTGATCAGGGAGATGTAGTGATCTGGGAGATGGAGTGATCAGGAGATGTAGTGATCTGGGAGATGGAGTGATCAGGGAGATGTAGTGATCTGGGAGGTGCAGTGATCTGGGAGGTGCAGTCTCTGGAAGATGCAGTGATCTTGGAGATACGTCTGGAAGATGCAGTGATCTTGGAGATACGTCTGGAAGATGCAGTGATCTTGGAGATACGTCTGGAAGATGCAGTGATCTGGAAGACACCGTGGTCTGGGAGAGGTGGTGATCTGGGAGACACGGTGATCTGGAAGATGCCATGATCTGGGAGATACCATGATCTTGGAGATGCGTCTGGTAGATGCTGTGATCTGGAAGTTGCGGCAATCTGGAAGATGCAGTGATCTGGAAGATGCAGTCAGCAGAAGGTTTTGGCTGGACACAGCTTTGGCTGGTTCTCTGATGTTGGACGAGGTTGTTGGTTGATGATACTGGAACTGGAACCGATCCTTCAACCACTTGATACAAGAGAAACAGGTCTTTTATTCTTTCTCGTCACCAGTCTCAAAGGCTCTTGTTATTGGTCTTCAAGCATGCCAGAGACATTAGTCTTTCTTGTTTGTTTTGTCTTTTTTTGCGTCTAGACCCATTTCACTAACCTTTCAGCTCTTTGTTGAATCTGCCGGGGATTTTCAATGGGTTTTGGTGGTATGGGTACCACAGAATTGCTGTGTACTCTAACCATGGCTGCACTGGGATCGCATTTAGATTGGGGAAGTTGAGTGGGGAGTTTTGTTGGTTTTGGACGGTGACTGAAGTTTTATCACAAGAAGAACAGGGTGGAACTGGCTTTTTTTGATAGCATATGCAACATGGATTTAGCTTTTTACGTCAGTAGACTGCTTCTCATCAGTATGATGAAATGATGCTCAGACCCAGAAAAGGCATTCATAATGTAGGAATATTGTTGGTGGTTGGCCTGTGTTTGGATAATTGCACATGTATGAATCTGTTTTCTTTATTTTTTTTTTTTTTTTTTTTTTTTCATCTTGGAATGGGTAAATGTGAAATGCTGCATAACAGTTTGAATTATGAGTTTGTAACCAGTGTCTTTCTGTCAGAAAACTGCATGTTGAATATTTTTATCTTTCAAGAGAAACTGCAGATGCAATGCTACAGTTCAGGCACTAATGCCACTGAAGAGTGTCAGATATCTTTATCTTTCAAGACAAACGGCAGGTGTACTGCTATGTTTCAGGCACTAATGCCGCTGCTGACCTCTGACCTGTATGAAATATGCAAAGCCTGCGTTGACGGGACGGGACGTTGAAAGACCATGTGCCCCAGTTCGACAAGCATCAGACCACCCTGGTATCGTGCTGGTCAGCGGTGGTTACCCGGCTCTTACCAGAAGGGCAAAGAAATCAAAGGTAGTTCCTAAAGCTTGTTTCTGCATGTAAATGTAGTTGAGCACTTTAAGGTGGGCTAATCTTTCCATATAGTAGTTATGTTAATCTGAAACACTTGTCTGAGTGGGGTTTCTTCTCTGAAGACCTTCTGCTGTCAAGCTCTCCCTTGAGTTTCTTCCAACTGTTACCCTATTATATTTTTGGCACGGGTTTAATTAGCCTTTTGCCTGCTCAATGCAACAAATCTTGTGTTCATTGTTATTACAAAGTGAGGGTGTGGCGCAGCAAGAAAACAATTTTTTTTGTAACTTCCCCCCAAATCCCAAAAGTACAGAATTATATGTTATAGGAGTTTTAGAAATTTTACAAAAGAAGATTTTCTTTTGGATTTCTTGAAAACATCATTGGATTATGCGCAGCATGAGAAGAATATTTTGCTGACTTATCCCAAAAGTGCAATAATATATATTGATAGGAGTTTTAGGAACTTTAGGAAAGAAGATTTTCTTTTGGATTTGTTGAAAACACCATCAGATTATGTGTCAGAGGAGAGTCCCAATGTCCATTCTTGCAAACTTTTCTTTTGTGATATGTCCTCTCAGTTATGTATTATGCTTCAACCTTGTGGGACAGCTGATGTGGTACTAACTTAAAACTGATTCATTTTATGTATGAGAGTGGTAAAAATAGTACTGTTGAAATCAGGCTTGGTTACTTCTGAGGCTCAAGATTTTTAACTCCCTGCAATCGAGTATTTTTCAAGTCAGTGTGTATGCACAATGTTATGAATGGAAATGTCCCTAAAAGGTTTAGAGATACATGTAAACTAAGCTTCTGAGACATAAGCATGTAATATTTTTCCAAGATCGAGAGATAATGAATACAAATCTAGTTTTTTTATACACTGGTAGCAGTGTATGGAACAACTTGCCAACAATATTTAGATTTAAAAAAGGAAAAAAAATGAAAAAATCATCTGGCAGTGATAATTGATAATGTGATACGAGCTTAATTGTTGATGGTTTGTCTTCAGGTTTTTTTTTCTTCTTTTTTAAAATGTTTTTTATTCATTTTAATAATGGGGACCAGAATAGCTCAGTTGGTAGAGTGCCAGACTCGTAATCTTGGGGTTGCAGGTTCGAATCTCCACCAGACCGTTTCAGTACAGGGGGATTTTTCCATCAGAGTTAATATTGGTTGACTCCATTTCCCACACAGTCCTTCGAATGAGACTATAAACCGAGGTTCTGTGTATAAACGCATGCATAACATCTTGTACACATGTAAAATCCCATCACCAACTTTCGGAAGAGAAGGCCAGTTTGGCCGTTGATATGGATGACACATTACACATAGCATGCACCTTCCCCGAAGTTGGAATATGGCTGCCTTAATAGCAGGATGAAATAAAGGTCATACACACAAAACTCCACTCCCTATACAGGGGGTGTCCAGAGGAGTATCAGCCTGCGTACACAGAAGAAGAAGATTTTGATAATGTTGTACAGTGGTGTGCGTGTGTGTGTGTGTGTGTGTGTGTGTGTGTGTGTGTGTGTGTGAGAGAGAGAGAGGAGTATGTGACTGTTTATATGTATGGGCACACTGTGTGCTGCCAGTTAAATGCATGAATGTATTGGAAAGGTTTTCATGTCTGCATATTCTTTTATCATTGTTTATTTTGTGCATTATTAGTATACTACTTTTTTTTCTTCAAATGTCGTTGCCAGCATTTTTCTTCTGTACATGATTTTCCTTTATATTCATGATTGGATTAATGGAATTGCAGTCATACTGCCTAGTTGGTGCATCTTCTAAAAATTACATTTTGACTTGACATTACCCATACCCACACATGTGCATGCTTGCGTGCACCTGCACATACACACCGACACACACACACACTGACACACACACACTTGCTTGTCAGACACGTGGGTACATAGTCCCCCTGCTTTTTGGTTGAGACGCTCGCTCTCTCACACACACACACACTTAAATACACACACATGCGCGCACGCACGCACGCACGCGCGCCCACGCACGCACGCACGCACGCACGCACACACACACACACACACACACACACACACACACACACACACACACACACACACACACACACACACAACACATACATGCACGCACACACACACACACACACACACACACACACACACACACACACACACACACACACACACTTGCTTGTCAAATGCACAGGTACTTAGCCCCCACTTTTGGGTTAAGACGCTTCTGCAGGGCACATTGAAGGTGAAAGTGGCAGAAGCCAATAGAACCCTGGGTACACAACTTAGAACAACTGGACTGGTTGCAACCCATCTGTCATGTAGCTCATGTGGAAGACAGAGCTGTGGAGGTCCTGATTACCTCAGTGGATTTCCAGTGACCTGTAAATACAGGATGATGAATTAATTTTTTCATGATGGATGAAGCAGCACACACCATCACTTCCCTGCTGCTGCATGCTCCACACGTCCTTCCAGTCATTGCAGACAGATGATTAATGCACTTTTTGATTGAATATTACGTCCCCTAATATAAACGCAACAACTTTTCATTATGTATCAATGGAAAGGGTAAAATGCAAATTGTGCAGTGAGCTTATACTTAAATACATTCTAGATAAAATAGCAACGCTACAGTTACAGAAACAACATAACTAAAACACAGGAGAACACAATCATGTTTACGTTTGTTTGATTAGTATCTCTTTGTTCGGACTAATCTAGGGTGACAAAGGTCATCGCTAGTGCATGCAATTTTACTCTTTGCAATGGCTAGAATCCCTGTTCGGAATACTTAGGGCAGCTGCATCCCCTAGACTGTAGACAAGAGAACAGGGGATCTTTTTTATAGTCGTGGTGGAGCGGTGCTGTGACTCGTCCAGGGAGTACGGCAGCAGTGCCATAACCACAGAACGGCTCATGGTGAACGGGGTCGACTGAGTTGGTATAAACCATTGCACGGTGTGTCACGAAAAAGTTAATGCATGGATGTAACCTGTGTGTGCAGGGTACGGGAGGCTGAGGCTCATGGACTGATCGTCTTTCATGCTGGGACCACCAAAAAAGACGACAAGCTGCTCACGAGCGGCGGCCGTGTGCTTGCTGTCGTCGCCATAGACACGGACTTGCCCTCTGCCTCTGAACGTGCTCTGACTGGAGCGTCGTTTATTCATTTTGAGGGGGCCTTCTTCCGCTCTGATATCGGATACCATGCGATGGAAAGGTAAACAAAAAATAAGTCTTGATATTTCCTCCGTTAGTTTTACTAGTCACTCTACATATAGACCATGCTTTCTATGCATTGACCAAACTAAAACATCATGGGGTCTCCAGTTCTGTGGCCCTTCATGCACTGCTCTCATGCTAACCTCATTTTCGATGTCTTCTCCACATCTGCGGCCTTGGTTTGATTCCGTTTGGGTCACACCGGTATCGGTGAGTCAATGGGGGCTGTCGTTGGATGGATGTAGTTGTGCCCTCCAAGGGGAGAGTTCACTCACACCCGGCTCCGCCACTAAGCAGTTATTGTTAACAGTCAGTAGGGGGCTTATTAGGTGATGTCCTGCATATGTTGGATCAGAACAGGTGCCGCTGAACACCACCAAAGTGACTCGGCAGCAGTGCAGTGTCTCCTTGGGTGGGTTGCCTCTTGATGACTTGACATTGCTCACTATGGATTGCTGGGGCCGGGGCTGCAGCGGGCGGGGCGGGGCTGTGGCTGTGGGCGGGGTGTTGGAATGAGTGGCATGGATGCCCTGCCACTGAGATTGGACAGAAGATGGGACGGAAAAAAAAAAAAAACAAAAAAAAAAAAGAAAAACAAAAAAAAAACCCCAAAACTAAGCAAAACCCAAAACAAACACTATCATGAGATATTTATCACCTCCGCGTCTTGTGAGTGAGTTCTCTTGATGGACATGCTGTACTGAGCACACGTTATTTGCAGCACTGTTCAGAATTTGCTGATTTACTTTGCTGATATCCGGTGTATGTTAATTGTCGGCAAGTCAGCAGCTTCCACAATGTAAACAAAGGGCAGGAAACTGAACAGATTTTATCAGTGCATTTGCTGCGATCTGGCCATCGGAAAAAAACTCACGTGTTTGTGTGTATGTGCTGTCATGTGTGTAGGCGTATTTATTGTTTATCATCAATGTCTGTGTTCGTTTATTTGTTCATTGATTGATTTCTTAGTTTTTATTTATCATTGTATAACTTTATTTAACAGATATATTTGTCAGGTACATCGTTTTGGATATATCTGTCTTTGATATATCTAATCTAACATTGACAACCACTTCACGCTATATAGCAGATGCAGATGATAATCCAAAGAAGAGGGAGTGAGAGGCAGGGGTGGGGAATGGGAGGCTATCTAACACCTTGTAGATTCCACCAGTACCTGACAGTAAGATGTTCAACAAAACTGGAACACGTGTGGTTTTTAACCCTTTTGAGCAGTTTCGTGTCAAAATGGCTGATCTTACATATTTAACAAAAACCCTTTAGTTGTTATGCTAAACGGCTCAGCATACTTGGTATAATGTAAATTACACCTAACTGCATCAGAATTGAGAAATGGATTGCGTTTTTTAAAGCATATAAAGCGCAGACTTTTTCAAAAGTTCCGTTTCATTTTTACTTGAAATAGACATTTTCTAGATGTATGGTTTTCTGACTCTCAAGTCATGAGCATGAGGCTCCCTTCTTCCCACTGTTCCTGCCCCTAACCCCCATAAATTCCTTTCCAATGCCTGTTTCCCTTCACCCCATAGTGTCCTTTTCCCGAATACGTACTCCTTTCTCCTACCGTTCCTGCCTTCACCTCCCCCCCCTCCTCCCAACCACTCCTTAATTTCCTGCCCACCACATAGACTGTTCTTCTCCCACTGCCTTTGCCCCTTCCCTCCCGTGATCTCCACTCCATCACATATTCCCTCCTCCCTACCACCATTCCTGCCCCTCCTGCCCCTTAATTTCCTCTCCAAACATTTGGCCTCCTTCCCACTACAGTCCCTCCCCTCCCCTCCTCCTGTCCCCCCCCTCTCCCCCCCCCCCCCCCCCACACATTTACTGTGTCCAGCATACATTCCCCTCTCATTTCATTTTTGCCTGTTCCTCCCATAATGTCCACTCACACGTGCCTTTCTTCCTCCCGCTCTTCTTTGCCGCTTACCCCCTTTATTTCCTGTCTGCTTTGTATACCCTCCTCCCTCCCAACTTTTCCTGTCCTCCACCCCCACCCCCTTTAGTTCCTGTACACCATGTTTGCCCTCCCTCACATCCCTTCCCCTCTCCTCTCTTGCTTCACTTCATACATACATGTGCACACAACCACTATACATACGAATCTTATATTGCTCATGTTTTTGTCAAACATCATATGTGCGTACACATACAGGCAGGTATGTGCCCTCTCCTTGAAACATAAATCTGTTCGGGGGCACTGCTTCACAACAATTTCAGTTATCATGCATACACATACGGGCAGATGTGAACTCTCCATGACGCATAACTCTGTTGGAGCTCTGCTTCACAGCAACACAGTTATCACCCCTGACACAGTAGCCTTGCCTCCTTCCAGTTCCATGCGGAACAAAGGGCTCAGCTACAGAGAGGCTGGAGTGAACATCGCCGCCGGCAACGAGCTTGTGAACAAAATCAAGCCGCTGGCCCAGGCTACACATCGAGAGGGCTGCCTGTCCTCCATCGGCATGTTCGGCGCCTTGTTTGACATGAAAGCTGCAGGCTACCAGGATCCGATCCTCGTGTCGGGACAGATGGCGTCGGAACCAAACTGAAGGTAGCTTGTGAATGAATGGTTGCGTTGTGTGTAGGAGACGCGTGGTTTGAAAAGTTGTCAAAATATCTGAATCTTTACATATGTGCTGTGTAATGACTAACATGAACCAAAGTCACCAACAAAACTGAGCAGGGTTTTTTTTTTTTTTTTCTCCCAGTGAAATAACATTTTCTTCATTATTTGTAGAGATTTGTCAGTTTGTTGTAGATTCAA